>WNWK01031706.1:0-22501 GCA_009830355.1 Cherax destructor
CGACATTCATCACCCATGTTTCACACCCATATAAGAGTGTTGGTATAACTATACTCTCATACATTCCCCTCTTAACTTCCATGGACAAAGTTCTTTGTCTCCACAGACTCCGACCAAAGTGCACTCACCCCTTTTCCCCTCATCAATTCTATGATTCACTCATCATTCATAGACCCATCTGCTGACATGTCCACTCCCAAATATCTGAATACATTCACCTCCTCCATACTCTCTCCCCCAATCTGATATCAATCTTTCGTCACCTAATTTTTTTGTTATCCTCATCACCTTACTCTTTCCTATATTCACTTTCAATTTTCTTCTTTTACATTTTTTTTTTTTTATTAACACATCGGCCGTTTCCCCACCAAGGCAGGTGGCCCGAAAAAAAAAACTTTCATCATCATTCACTCCATCACTGTCTTGCCAGAAGGGTGCTTTACTACAGTTATAAAACTGCAACATTAACACCCCTCCTTCAGGTACGGCACTGTACTTCCATCTCCAGAACTCAAGTCCGGCCTGCCGGTTTCCTGAACCCCTTCATAAATGTTACTTTGCTCACACTCCAACAGCACGTCAAGTATTAAAACCATATGCCTCCATTCACTCCTATCAAATCCTCAAAATGCTTGCTGGAGTCCAAGCCTCGCACAAAAACTTCCTTTACCCTCCTCCAACCTTTCTGGCCGACCCTACCCCGCCTTCCCTCCACTACAGATTTATACACTCTCGAGTCACTCTGTCTCGTTCCATTCTCTCTACATGTCTAAACCACCTCAACAACCCCTCCTCAGCTCTTTGGACAATCGTTTTGGTAATCCGGCACCTCCCCCTAATTTCCAAACTCCGAATTCTCTGCATTATATTCACACCACACATTGACCTCAGACATGACATCTCCATGCCTCCAGCCTTCTCCTGTGCAACATTCATCACCCATGCTTCACACCCAATAAGGCGGGTATAACTATACTCCATACATTCCCTCTTTATTTCCATGGACAAGGTTCTTTGTCTCCACAGACTCAGAGTGCTCCCTCACCCTTTTCCCCTCATCAATTCTATGATTCACCTCATCCTTCATAGACCCATCCGGACATGTCCACTCCCAAATATCTGAATACATTCACCTCCTCCATACTCTCTCTCTCCAATCTGATATCCAATCTTTGTCACCTATTCTTTTTGTTATCCTCATCACCTTACTCTTTCCTATATTCACTTTCAATTTTCTTCTTTTACACACCCTACAAATTCATCCACCAACCTCTGCAGCTTCTCTTCAGAATCTCCCAAAAGCACAGTGTCATCAGCAAAAAGCAACTGTGACAACTCCACTTTGTATTTGCTTCTTTATCTTTTAGCCCAACACCTCTTCCAAGACCTCGCATTCACTTCTCTTACAACCCCATCTATAAATATATTGAACAACCACGGTGACATCACACATCCTTGTCTAAGGCCCACTTTTACTGGGAAATAGTCCCTTCCCTCCCTACACCTCTAACCCTGAGCCTCACTATCCTCATAAAAACTCTTCACTGCTTTCAGTAACCTTCCTCCTATTCCATACACCTGCAACATCTGCCACATTGCCCCCTATCTACCCTATCATCGCCTTTTCCAAATCCATAAATGCCACAAAAACATCTTTACCCTTATCCAAATACTGTTCACCTATATGTTTCACTGTAAACACTTGGTCTACACACCCCTACCTTTCCTAAAGCCCCCTTGTTCATCTGCTATCCTGCTTTCTGTTTTACTCTTAATTCTTTCAATAATAACTCTACCATACACTTTACCAGGTACACTCAACAGACTTATTCCCCTATAATTTTGCACTCTCTTTTGTCCCCTTTGCCTTTATCAAAGGACAATCACGCTCTCTGCCAATCCTTGGGTACCTTACCCTCTTCCATACATTTATTAAATAATAGCACCAACCACTCCAAAATTATATCCCCACCTGCTTTTAACATTTCTATCTTTATCCCATCAATCCCAGCTGCCTTACCCCTTTCATTCTACCCACTGCCTCACGAACTTCCCCTACACCCACAACTGGCTCTTCCACACTCCTACAAGATGTTATTCCTCCTTGCCCTACACACGAAATCACAGCTTCCCTGTCTTCATCAACATTTAACAAATCCTCAAAATATTCTCTCCATCTTCCCGATACCTCTAACTCTCCATTTAATAACTCTCTCTCCTATTTTAACTGTCAAATCCATTTGTTCTCTAGGCTTCTCAACTTATTAATCTCATTCCAAAACTTTTCTTATTTTCAACAAAATTTGCTGATAACATCTCACCCACTCTCTCATCTGCTCTCTTTTTACATTTGCACCACTCTTTTAACCTCTCTTTTTCTCTCCATATACTTCCCCTCCTTGCATCACTTCTACTTTGTAAAAACCTCTCATATCTAACTTTTCTCCCTTACTACTCTCTTTACATCATCATTCCACCAATCGCTCCTCTTCCCTCCCGCATCCCACTGCCTGTAACCACAAACTTCTGCTGAACACTCTAACACTACATTTTTAAATCTATCCCATACATTTTCAACCCCATTGCCTACACTCTCACTAGCCCATCTATCCTCAATAGTTGTTTATATCTTACCCTAACTGCCTCCTCTTTTAGTTTATAAACCTTCACCTCTCTTTTACTTACTGATTCTATTTTCCTTGTATCCCATCTACCTTTTACTCCCACTGTAGCTATAACTAAAAAGTGATCTGATATATCTGTAGCCCCTCTATAAACATGTACATCCTGAAGTCTACTCAACAGTCTTTTATCTACCAATACATAGTCCAACAAACTACTGTCATTCGCCTACATCATATCTTGTATACTTATTTATCCTCTTTTTCTTAAAATATGTATTACCTATAACTAAACCCCTTTCTATACAAAAGTTCAATCAAAGGGCTCCCATTATCATTTACACCTGGCACCCCAAACTTACCTACTACCCCTCTCTGCATGTTTCTCCCACTTTAGCATTTAGGTCCCCTACCACAATTACTCTTTCATTTGGTTGAAAAGTTCCTATACATTCACTTAACATCTCCCAAAAATCTCTCTCTCCTCTACCTCCTCTTTCTCAGGTGCATACACGCTTTTATGACCCACTTTTCATCGACCCTTATTTTAATCCACATAATCCTTGAATTTACACATTTATATTCCCTCTTTTCCTTCCATAACTGATCCTTCAACATTATTGCTACCTTCATTAGCTCTAACTCTCTCAGATACTCCTGACTTTATCCCATTTATTTCTCCCCACTGAAACTCGCCTACCCCTTCAGCTTTGTTTCGCTTAGGGCCAGGACATCCAACTTCTTTTCATTCATAACATCGGCAATCATCTCTTTCTTATCATCCGCACTACATCCGCACATTCAGACAACCCAATTTTATAAAGTTTTCTTCTTCTCGTTTTTAGTAGATTTGTCAGGAGAAGGGTTACTAGCCCATTGCTCCCGGCATCTTAGTCGCCTCATCACGACACGCATGCTTACGGAGGAAAGATTCTTTTCCACTTCCCCATGGACAATAGAGAAAATAAAAAGAACAAGAGCTATTAAGAAAAAGAAGAAAAACCTAGATGTGTGTATGTATATATATGCATGTGTATGCCAGTGTAGTGTGACCTAAAGTGTAAGTAGAAGTAGCTAGATATACCTGTTATCCAGCGTGTTTATGAGACAGAAAAAAGACACCAGCAATCCTACCATCATGTAAAACAGTTTCAGGTTTCTGTTTCACAGTCACCTGGCAGGACGGTAGTACCTCCTGGGTGGTTGCTGTCTACCAACCTACTACCTTTTTACATACCTTACCAAATTCATCCACCAACCTCTGCAACTTCTCTTCAGAATCTCCCAAAAGCACAGTGTCATCAGCAAAAAGCAACTGTGACAACTCCCACTTTGTATTTGATTCTTTGTCTTTTAACCCACACCTCTTGCCAAGACCCTCGCATTCACTTCTCTTACAACCCCATCTATAAATATATTGAACAACCACGGTGACATCACACATCCCTATCTAAGGCCTACTTTTACCGGAAATAATCTCCTCTCTCCTACACACTCTAACCTGAGCCTCACTATCCTCATAAAAGCTCTTCACTGCTTTCAGTAACCTACCTCCTATTCCATACACCTGCAACATCTGCCACATTGCCCCCTATCCACCCTATCATACGCCTTTTCCAATCCATAAATGCCACAAAAACCTCTTTACCCTTATCCAAATACTGTTCACCTATATGTTTTACTGCAAACACTTGGTCTACACACCCCTACCTTTCCTAAAGCCACCTTGTTCATCTGCTATTCTGCTCTCCATCTTACTCTTAATTTTTCAATAATAACTCTACCATACACTTTACCTGGTATACTCAACAGACTTATTCCCCTATAATTTTTGCACTCTCTTTTGTCCTTTGCCTTTATACAAAGGAACAATACACGCTCTCTGCCAGTCCCTGGTACCTTACCCTCTTCCATACATGTATTAAATAATAGCACCAACCACTCCAAAACTATATCTCCGCCTGCTTTTAACATTTCTACCTTTATCCCATCAATCCCAGCTGCCTTACCCCTTTCATTCTACCCACTGCCTCACGAACATCCCCCACACTCACAACTGGCTCTTCCGCACTCCTACAAGATGTTATTCCTCCTTGCTCTATACACGAAATCACAGCTTCCCTGTCTTCATCAACATTTAACAACTCCTCAAAATATTCCCTCCATCTTCCCGATACCTCTAACTCCCCTCTCCTATTTTTAACTGTCAAATCCATTTTTTCCCCTAGGCTTCCTCAACTTATTAATCTCACTCCAAAACTTTTCTTATTTTCAACAAAATTTGTTGGTAACATCTCACCCATTCTCTCATTTGCTCTCTTTTACATTGCTTGACCACTCTCTTTTTTTCTTCATATACTCTTCCCTCCTTGCATCACTTCTACTTTGTAAAACCTCCCATATGCTAACTTTTTCTCCCCTTTCTACACTCTTTACATCATCATTCCACCAATCGCTCTTCTTCCCTCCGCACCCACTTTCCTGTAACCACAAACTTCTGCTGAACACTCTAACACTACATTCTTTAACCTACTCTATACATCTTTGACCCCATTGCCTACACTCTCACTAGCCCATCTATCCTCCAATAGTTGTTTATATCTTACCCTAACTGCCTCCTCTTTTAGTTTATAAACCTTCACCTCTCTCTTACTTACTGCTTCTATTTTCCTTGTCTCCCATCTACCTTTTACTCCCACTTTAGCTACAACTAAAAAGTGATCTGATATATCTGTGGCCCCTCTATAAACATGTACATCCTGAAGTCTACTCAACAGTCTTTTATCTACCAATACATAGTCCAACAAACTACTGTCATTACGCCTTACATCATATCTTGTATACTTATTTATCCTCTTTTTCTTAAAATATGTATTACCTATAACTAAACCCCTTTCTATACAAAGTTCAATCAAAGGGCTCCCATTTTCATTTACACCTGGCACCCCAAACTTACCTACCACACCCTCTCTACATGTTTCTCCTACTTTAGCATTTAGGTCCCCTACTACAATTACTCTCTCACTTGGTTCAAAGGTTCCTATACATTCGCTTAACATCTCCCAAAATCTCTCTCTCTCCTCTACACTCCTCTCTTCTCCAGGTGCATACACGCTTATTATAACCCACTTTTCGCATCCGACCCTTATTTTAATCCACATAATCGCACTACATCCACGCACATTCAACCATCCCAGTTTTATAAAGCTTTTCTTATTCGTTTTTTTAGTAAATGTGTACAGGAGAAGGGGTTACTAGCCCATTGCTCCCGGCATTTTAGTAGCCTTATACGACACGCATGGCTTACGGAGGAAGAATTCTTTCCACTTCCCATGGAAAATAAATGAATTATCAATGTTTTTGTTACAAAATTATTAAATTATATTTTCTTAATACAGTGGTACCCGACTTACGATATTTTTCATTCCAGAATGCTGTTCAAGTGCCATTACAAACGAATTTATCTCCATAAGAAATGATGTAAAATAGACTAGTCCTTTTAGACCCCCAAAATTACACTTACAAAAGCATTTAAAAAATCAACTTACATAAAAGGGTGTGTTTGGGGACCATCGTAAGTCGGGTACCACTGTATTTAGCTTTAAAATGCATAAAAATATATATTGCCACAAAAAAGCTGCTGTGGTGCTGCACTAGATATGTACTGTACTACATAATACCAGCTGCTGTACTGCTGCACTACATATGTACTGTAGTACATAATGCCAGCTGCTGTGGTGCTGCACTAGATATGTACTGTACTACATAATACCAGCTGCTGTGCTGCTGCACTACATATGTACTGTAGTACATAATGCCAGCTGCTGTGATGCTGCATTACATATGTACTGTACTACATAATGCCAGCTGCTGTGCTGTGGTGCTGTGCTACATATGTGCTATTCTACATAATCATAATCCTAAGGACACTTGCTGCTTGCATGCCAACTATTGAATGAATTATCAATGTTTTTTGTGTGCCAGATCAATCAGTCTGTGATGGATATGTGAGTTAGCAGACCACCAGCAGCAACAGCCTTATTGACTTGGCAAGCACAAGACGAGCCTGTCCCATGGCCGGGCTCTTGGAGTAGAAAAACTCTTGCAACCCATCAAAGGTAGTATATGGGAGATGATCAGCATGTAAAAAGAAAAAAAAGGTTTAGTTTGTTAACTGGCCTAATTTTTTTCATTGGCAGGCCTACTACAACTACAGAAGAAAGAGCACATCAGGCTGGAGCATTGGAAACATCCTCTTGGACTTTACTGGAGGAACACTCTCAGTGGCTCAGATGTTCATCATTGCCTACAACTACAATGACTGGGGATCCATATTTGGAGATCCCACGAAATTTGGCCTTGGTCTCTTCTCAGTTATATTTGATGTTTTCTTCATGATTCAACATTACGTTCTGTATCGCGGCACTGAAGGTTATGAGCGCAACTTAAACTCTCCACAACCTACACACAGCAGCTCTCTGACTGAGTCTGTATCATCTGTTGACTATGGAGCAGTTGGTAGTATTCATTAATCTTTCCATAGAATTTATTAAGCTTTTGTATTACAGTGGACCCCCGGATTACGTCATTATTTCGTTCCAGAATGCTGTTCAAGTGCCGTTATCGAACGAATTTGTTCCCATAATGAATAATGTAAAATAGATTATCCCTTTTAGACCCCCAAAAATACACTTGCAAAAGCACTTACAAAAATACACTTACATAATTGTTCGAGTTTGGAGCAGTACGTAATCCGGGGGTCCACTGTATTTAGTTTCCCATTGCATTCAATAAACTTTCCCTAGTATTCATTAAATTTTATGTTTAGTAGTAAAGATTATATGGCCAGAGCTTTCATGAATGGATTCAGGAAAATTGTTCAACTGAATCTGAGTTCTGGAGGTGGGAAATACAGTGCCTGCACTCTGATGGATGCTTAGAGGTGGGAAGTACAGTACTTGCACTTAAAGGATGAGTGAAATTCAGTGCCTGCACTCTGAAGGAAAGGTAAGGATGTTGCAGTTCAGAGTCATTTGAATTGCAATGTCTGTTCACTTCTGGGAAGACAGCTACTGAATGAGCAATGGTGAATTTGTTTCCTTCTTTGGATCATCCAAACTTGGTGGGAAATGGTTGATGTGTTTTCCACAAAAAGATTAGTCATAAACTTCAAATTCACCATTTACATTAGCCAAGCAAGGTTACAGATGGACTACGTTTTGTCCACAGTGGGATTTATTAAGTCCCACTGTGTAGGAGAAATGTAGTCAATAAAGGATCGCATTATACTACATTTGTGTCTATTTTTCCATTGTGTCATTATTTTATACCATTTATCTCCAAAGTTTGCAGTTGTATAGATTACCTTCTGGTTCTGGGGTCATTGTTCATTTGATGCAGTCTCTGAGCAATTTCATGTTGATGCTATGGTCAATTGTAGTGCCTGCATTGCAATGTAGGCACTACAAAGGAACTTATCCAATTCCATTTTCCAGATAATGATGATGCTCTCTTAATTTCCTATGTACGTATTAGGGATGTATCGGATGTGAAAAATTTAGATATCCGGTATGCGGATGTGTATACGGATGTCTTACTTACTCATTTTACGGATGCGGATGTAAGAAATTGTGCGGATGTTCCGGGGATGTTGATGCGGATGTATATGCGGATATCTGTTTGCTGTGAAATGCGGATACGGATGTAAGAAATTGTGCGGATGTTCTGCAGATGCGGATGCGGATGCGAATATCCGATACATCACTAGTACGTATATGAAGGAAGAGAATTGAAAACCCTTGAAAGGGAACCTGCTGCAAGCAACTGAACCAGGTTGTGACAGCTATATATAAGATCTGTCAATTGCTAGTAGCAACAGCTTGGTTGACCATGCAGTTAGTGAGGAAGCCTGGCCTCAGGCTTGGCTGCAGGGATGGAAGAATCCTTGAAGGAGGTCACAGGTATAAAACCAAATACAGTGGTACCCCGAGTTTCAAACAGCTCCCAACTCGAACAATTATGTAAGTGTATTTTTTGGGGTCTGAAATGGACTAATCTAATTTACATTATTCCTTATGGGAACAAATTCATTCGGTAACGGCACTCGAACAGCCTTCTGGAGCTGAAGCTCGGGGTACCACTGCATGAAGTAAAAAAAAAAGTGTGATTTAGTGTACAGAGTAGTACTGGACAGGCACCTAAAGTCAGTACCTGTGGTACGTATGTTGGTTTGCATGCAGCCAGCAGTAACAACCTGGTTGATCAGGCCTTGATCCACCGTGAGGCTTTGTCATGAACCAGGCCATGGGGGAACTGACCCACAGAACACCCTTCAGGTATACTCCAGTGTTACGCAGAAAATGGGGCGCCTAGGGGCTTAAGGCCTTGTCTAGGGGCCAAGGCAAAAGTTACAAGATACTATCATGTAAAATGAGCTGCCCAGGGCTACCCTTATCAAAAACAGAAAGCTCTAGACCAGTGTTCACTACTCCAATGGTTTGGTTATCAGAGGGTTCAGGCAAAATTCCTTATTAAGAAAATATATATTTATTACTCCCAACAATATATATACAGTGGACCCTCGGTTTTCGTTGAAAATTCTTTCCAGAATGCTGTTTGAGTGCCGTTACCAAACGAATTTGTTCCCATAAGGACAAATGTAAATTAGATTAGTCATTTCAGACCCCCAAAAATACACTTACAAAAGCACTTACGAAAATACACTTACATAATTGTTCGAGTTTGGAGGTGAACGGAAACCGAGGGTCCACTGTATATATATATATTTATACAAACACCAGATAAACACACACACACCTTTCCCTCAGCATGTACCCACAAACAAAGATACATAAGGAGCCGGCAGGCTATGATATAAAAGCAAAACAAAACACACTCGTGTAAGTATGGGGTTAGGGCCCAGTGAGCGCCATACCCTACCCCACTCTCCTACTGTAAAGTGTCACCATCTCGCCCAATTTCACTAGCCCACACTCAGCCAACAGGGCCCTAACCACATCAGAGCCCAGGAGCCTGCTGGTAACCACATCAAAGCCCAGGAGCCTGCTGGTAACCACATCAGAGCCCAGGAGCCTGCTGGTAACCACATCAGAGCCCAGGTGAGCCTGCTGGTAATCACATCAAAGCCCAGGAGCCTTCTGGTAACCACATCAAAGCCCAGGAGCCTGCTGGTAACCACATCAAAGCCCAGGAGCCTGCTGGTAACCACATCAGAGCCCAGGTGAGCCTGCTGGTAATCACATCAAAGCCCAGGAGCCTTCTGGTAACCACATCAAAGCCCAGGAGCCTGCTGGTAACCACATCAAAGCCCAGGAGCCTGCTGGTAACCACATCAGAGCCCAGGTGAGCCTGCTGGTAACCACATCAAAGCCCAGGAGCCTGCTGGTAACCACATCAGAGCCCAGGAGCCTGCTGGTAACCATAAAGATAGCCTATGGCTTCAGCCTGATAAACATAAAGGGTACAAAACTTAGCTTAAATGAACTGCGTCTGCCTGCATGATGGTTCCCATGCTGTTCCCGCGTGGCTACAAATGCTCACACACTGACGCTATACCCACACCATTGGAAAATAAGTTGCAACATGACTTTCTTACATTTTACGGTTTAAGCTAACTTAAAGTGCCCACAAATGCATGACATTATAAAATTATGGTTCCCAATTAATAACATGGTTTATAAAATTATGGCTCTCATCTCCACCATATATGTTACAATGCAATGCAGAAACCTGCATAATATCCAGGTAGTACTCGTGTGTTGAAGTATCAGTGAGCAACTTTTTTAGTTATAGCAAGTAGGCTTTAGTTATATAGTTCATACTTTATTGATTAATATTTAGGTTTATTTCATTACTATATTTATTCTGAAGTGGTTTAAATTTTTGCAAAACTCTTTGAATAATATTTATCAAAAATTTGTATCTCTTCATTTATTATATTATTGGAGATGGGAATTACAGTGCCTGCACTGTGAAAGATGGGTGGAGGTGGAAGTGCAGTGCCTGCACTGTGAAAGATGGGTGGAGGTGGAAGTGCAGTGCCTGCACTGTGAAAGATGGGTGGAGGTGGGAAGTACAGTACCTGCACTGTGAAAAATGGGTGGAGGTGGGAGTACAGTGCCTGCACTGTGAAAGATTGATGGAAGTGCAGTGCCTGCACTGTGAAAGATGGGTGTAGGTGGAAGCGCATTGCCTGCACTGTGAAAGATGGGTGGAGGTGGGAAGTACAGTGCCTGCACTGTGAAAGATGGGTGTAGGTGGAACTGCAGTGCCTGCACTGTGAAAGATGGGTGGAGGTGGGAAGTACAGTGCCTGCACTGTGAAAGATGGGTGGAGGTGGAAGTGCAGTGCCTGCACTGTGAAAGATGGGTAGAGGTGGGAAGTACAGTGCCTGCACTGTGAAAGATGGGTGTAGGTGGAAGTGCAGTGCCTGCACTGTGAAAGATGGGTGGAGGTGAGAAGTACAGTACCTGCACTGTGAAAAATGGGTGGAGGTGGGAGTACAGTGCCTGCATTGTGAAAGATTGGTGGAGGTGGAAGTGCAGTGCCTGCACTGTGAAAGATGGGTGGAGGTGGGAGTACAGTGCCTGCACTGTGAAAGATGGGTGTAAGTGGAACTGCAGTGCCTGCACTGTGAAAGATGGGTGGAGGTGGGAAGTACAGTGCCTGCACTGTGAAAGATGGGTGTAGGTGGAACTGCAGTGCCTGCACTGTGAAAGATGGGTGGAGGTGGAAGCGCAGTGCCTGCACTGTGAAAGACGGGTGTAGGTGGAAGCGCAGTGCCTGCACTGTGAAAGATGGGTGGAGGTGGGAAGTAAAGTGGACCCCCGACTAATGAAAGGATCATATAACGAAAAAATCGTGTAAAGAAAGCTTTTTTCGCTCTCGTGTAGTGAAACGTATTAGACCTGTCCGCCTGCTCCGCGCCTGCCCTGCGCCTGCGCAGGACGCCAGTCAAACATTGTTTACCATTGAGAGAACATTACCCAGCGCGCTCTTTCAAACATTCACAATAAATTTGTTGTATTTTTTGGTGGTTTAGTGATTGTCACTGTGAAATAAGTCACCATGGGTCCAAAGAAGCTTCCTAGTGGCACCCCTGTGGTAAAGAGAGTGAGGAACACCATCGAACTGAAGAAGGAAATCATAGAAAAATATGAGTGGTGTACGTCTGAGTGATCTTGCCAGGATGTACAAGAAAACTCCATCTACTATCGGCACTATCCTGGCACAGAGAAATGAGATCAAGGAAGCTAATGTTGCAAAAGTGGTTAATTTGTTAACGAAACAAAGATCGAAAACAGTGGATGAGGTTGAGAAGTTGTTGTTGGTGTGAATCAATGAAAAACAGTTAGCGGGTGATAGTATTTCTATGGCGATAATTTGTGAAAAGGCAAGGAAGTTGCACGCAGATCTTGTGAAGACAATGCCTGGAACCAGTGGTGAGGCGAGTGATTTTAAAGCCAACAAAGGCTGGTTTGAGAAGTTTAAGAAACGTAGTGGCATACACAATGTTGTGAGGCATGGCGAGGCAGCCAGCTCAGACAAACGTGCAGCTGAAAAATTTGTGCAGGAATTCAATTGGTTCGTAAACACTGAAAAATTCGAACCCCAACAAGTGTTTAATTGTGATGAAACAGGCCTGTTTTGGAAGAAAATGCCCAACAGGACCTTCATTACTCAGGAGGAAAAGGCACAGCCAGGACACAAGCCTATGAAAGACAGGCTAACTCTTATGATGTGTGCCAATGCCAGTGGTGATTTTAAAGTGAAGCCTTTACTGGTGTATCACTCAGAAAATCCCAGAGCCTTCAGGAAACACAGTGTTGACAAGAATAAATTGTGTGTGCATTGGAAGGCTAACACCAAGGCATGGGTCACTACGGAGATTTTCAAGGAATGGTTGACTGGAGTGTTTGCCCCTAGTGTGAAGAAATACCTCCTGGAAAAGAAATTGGGACTCAAGTGCCTCCTGGTACTGGACAATGCTCCTGCTCATTACTCCTGCTCATCCTCACAACTTGGAAGAGTTGTTGCCTGACAACTTCAATTTCATCAGAGTGAAGTTCTTGCCTCCTAACACCACTCCTCTCCTCCAGCCCATGGACCAGCAGGTCATTGCAAACTTCAAAAAACTGTACACCAAAGCAGTGTTTCAGAAGTGCTTTAATGTGACCAATGACTCTAACTTGACCCTAAGAGAGTTCTGGAAAGATCACTTCAATATCGTGCATTGTAGGGATGTATCGGATGTGAAAAATTTAGATATCCGGTATGCGGATGTGTATACGGATGTCTTACTTACTCATTTTACGGATGCGGATGTAAGAAATTGTGCGGATGTTCCGGGGATTTCGGATGCGGATGCAAGAAATTGTGCGGATGTTCCGCGGATGTTGATGCGGATGTATATGCGGATATCTGTTTGCTGTAAAATGCGGATGCGGATACAGATGTAAGAAATTGTGCGGATGTTCCGCAGATGCGGGTGCGGATGCGAATATCCGATACATCACTAGTGCATTGCATAGGCCTTATAGGTAAGGCTTGGGAGGAAGTGACTTCCAGGACTCTGCTTGGAGACCACTGTGGCCGGATTGTGTTGAAAAGATGGATTTTGAAGAATTTGAGGGTGACCCTGACCCTGATGACCCTGTGCCTGTTGTGGAAGATATTGTGGAATTGGGCAAGTCCCTGGGGTTGGAGGTGAGTGGTGAGGATGTGGAAGAGTTGGTGGAGGAGCACAGGGTAGAGCTAACAACTGAAGAGCTGCAAGAGCTTCATCTGGAACAGCAACAGACCACAGCTGAGGTTATTGCTTCACAGGAGGAGGGAGAGAGAGAGAGAAGGAGGTGCCTTCTTCAGTGATTAAGGAAATGTGTGGAATGTGGAATAGGTTACAAAGTTTTGTTGAAAAACACCACCCTGAGCAAGCTGAAATGAGCCATCTGTGCAACCACTTCAGTGACAGAGCCATGTTGCACTTCAGGAAAGTATTAAAGAGTCTCCAGAAACAGAGGACTGTTGACAGTTACTTCACCAGGCAGGGGTCTAGTGACTCTCAAGCTGATCCTAGTGGCATTAAAAGACCAAGAAGGGAAGTAACCCCAGAGAGGGACTTGTTACCTGAAGTCCTTTTGGAGGGGGATTCCCCTTCCAACCACTAACTCCCTGCCCCTGTCATCATCCCTATCCTCCAGATGCCTGCAAGTCTCTTCAATAAAGGTAAGTAAATGTTATTTATATTTTATTTTTGGTGAATATTTTTTGTGGAACGGATTAATTGTATTAACATTATTTCTTATGGGAAATAAGGGTTCGGATTATGAAAGATTCAGATTAAGTAATAGCTCCTGGAACAGATTAATTTTGTTAACCAAGGGTCCACTGTATTTACATTATTTCTTATGGGAAATAAGGGTTCAAATTACGAAAGTTTCGTGTTGAGAAATAGCTCCTGGAACAGATTAATTTCGTTAGTCGGGGGTCCACTGTACAGTGGAAGTGCAGTGCCTGTACTGTGAAAGATGGGTGGAGGTGGAAGTGCAGTGCCTGCACTGTGGGAAGTACAGTGCCTTCACTGTGAAAGATGGGTGGAGGTGGAAGTGCAGTGCCTTCACTGTGAAAGATGGGTGGAGGTGGGAAGTACAGTGCCTTCACTGTGAAAGATGGGTGGAGGTGGAAGTGCAGTGCCTGCACTGTGAAAGATGGGTGGAGGTGGGAAGTACAGTGCCTGCACTGTGAAAGATGGGTGGAGGTGGGAGTACAGTGCCTGCACTGTGAAAGATGGGTGGAGGTGGGAAGTACAGTGCCTGCACTGTGAAAGATGGGTGTAGGTGGAAACGTATTGCCTGCACTGTGAAAGATGGGTGGAGGTGGGAAGTACAGTGCCTGCACTGTGAAAGATGGGTGGAGGTGGGAAGTACAGTGCCTGCACTGTGAAAGATGGGTGGAGGTGGAAGTGCAGTGCCTGCACTATGAAAGATGGGTGGAGGTGAGAAGTATAGTGCCTGCACTGTGGGAAGTACAGTGCCTGCACTGTGAAAGATGGGTGGAGGTGGGAGTACAGTGCCTGCGCTGAATTATGAATGAATGATGGTGAAAGTATTTCTTTTATTGGGTTATCCTGCCTTGGTAGGAAATGCCCGATGTGTTTAACCCTTTCAGGGTCCAAGGCCATTTTTGGAAGGGGTGCGCCAGTGTCCAAGAATTTAAAAAAAAAATAATTTCTTATTTTTTCTTATGAAATGGTAGAGAATCTTTTTCTGAAGGTAATAAAACAAAAAGTACAAAATTTGATTGAAAATTGACAAAATTAAGTTCTCGCGAATTTTGATGTTTCAGCGATATTTACGCATCAACAATTTTGCCGAATTTGACTCCCATTTTAGGCCAATTACATTTTTCCAGTCTACCAAATTCTTAGCTTTTTCACTAGTATTACTTCTATTCTATCGATTGAGCAGAAGAAATCACCCAGTCAACTGTTTCAACTCCAAAATAAAGTGATTGGAAATTGGTAATTTAGCCAATTTAACTCAAAGTTCAAAATAGGGGGCAGAATAAACAATGCAGGCATTCCTGGCACTAAACTAACATTTCCTCTGTTCATTAGTTACGTTTTCAGTCTTTACAAATGAATTTCATTTTGATTTTTTATTCACATAATGAATTTTAATTTAAACCAAAAAATTGAAGATTTACTGTTATGCAATATTATAATAATTGTACAAATAATATCACCACATTTGTGAACATATATTAGACCCACCAGCTGGCGTGTATTAGACGTATAAGGTCATTTGTTTACTCTTGAACATCGGCAAAAATTTAACATTTCTGCTACTTTGAGCTCAGTTTCAAGCCATTTCCAGTACTAAAACCAATCAAAATCATCTCTATATCTGTAATATATCTTCCATTCTATCAAATGAGACCAAGAAATCGCAAATATAACTATAAAAAATATACGAAAAAACACTGCAAAATTGCTGTTTTAATTGAAAATTACGGTTTCAGTTTTTTTCTCTCATTATGCACTGTGTGCTGCAGGATTTGTTTTATGTGGTGCACACTTACCACATAGATGTATTCTCTCATATCTAGGCCCAAATTTACCGCTCAAAACTTATCTGAGTGAGCTGAGCTCATGACGTAGAACTACGATTTGGACCCAAAACTCAAAGCCGTAGAACTATGGCACGGACCCTGAAAGGGTTAAAACCAATTAAAAAATATTTCCAGTGAAAATGTATGATATTCCAATGAAAATATACGATAAACTGTACATTATTTTTTAGACTTAACTTTTTGTTTTATAAATTATTTATTGTAAAATACAGTGGACCCCGGAAATCGAACATTCTTCATTCCAGAATGCTGTTCTGTTACCAAACGAATTTATTCCCATAAGGAATGATATAAATTAGATTAGTCCGTTTCAGACCCCCAAAAATACACCTATATAAGCACTTACAATAATAAACTTACATAAATGGGCGAGTTGGGAGTGTTTGATTTCCGAGGGTCCACTGTATACTATATTGTATTATATTTAATACAGGTCGGCCATCACTAATCCGGCAATCAGTTATCTGGTACCATCAGTAATCCGGCACTAATTTCGGCTAGCATAATTTCAAATTTCATCATTATACTGACTCAGAAATTGTGCAGATGGTTGTAAATCCACAACAGCAAGCCAGTGGAGGAGAAAGCAGTGATGAAAATGAGGAAGATGTAGCAGAAAGAGTCTCTGTTGATAGGTTAATTAAGTGTATTCTAACCTAACCACTCTGTAATCCAGCAAACTCACTAATCCGGCACACTACAGTTCCTAATGGTGCCGGATTAGTGATGGCTGACCTGTATTTAATTTTATTCCTTCAGGATAAAGATTCCAAAGATTATTGTTTATAATTTTATTACTTATATTTAGACACTTATTTATTGTAATATAATTATGGTTGTATTATACAGGGTCATTGGGTATATTATTTTTCTTCTTTCAACAAACCGGCCATATCCCACCAAGGGAAAGGGTGGCCCAAAAGAAAAAAGGAGAAGGGGTTACTAGACCCTTGCTCCCATGTTATTTTTATATGATTATTAAATAATTTACACATGCCTGGTATTACACTGTGTTAGGTGTACAGTATTGTATATTGTGTATGTTAACTGGGGAGTTACCTTAATAAATATTAGCTTGAAATTCACAGCTAATCCACAATATGGAGAGGAAACATTAGATGATATTTCAGTCTATCCTGGACCATTATATATGTTTCCATCCATCCTAGAGTCATTATCCATTGATGGATTGATAATGTTCTGGAACAGACTGAAACACTGACTACTATTTCCTCTCCAAAGTGTGGATTAGTTGTGAATTGTTTCATCCTCGATATTCTTAAAATGATATTGATGTTCCAGA
Source organism: Cherax destructor (assembly GCA_009830355.1). Lineage (NCBI taxonomy): Eukaryota > Metazoa > Arthropoda > Malacostraca > Decapoda > Parastacidae > Cherax > Cherax destructor. The sequence continues at coordinate 17,074 of WNWK01031706.1, forward strand.
TATTGTCAAACCAGATTATAATTTTTTGCATTTACCTATAAAAGGAGAGAGTTGAGAGCTGTTAGTTTTAACTTATGTACAGGTGCTCCTTGACTTATGATGCTTTGACTTACGATGGTGCGACTTTATGATGGTGCAAAAGCAATTACTTTGGAGATGAATCTTAAGATAATTAGCCAGCATGACGGTGGCAAGTCCATAATTTGTATTCATTCATTTACTTTTCAATACTGTTACAGTGGACCCCCGCCTAACAAGCAAAATTCATTTCAGAAGCCTGCTCAAGTGCCATTACCGAACGAATTTACTTCCTTAAGAAATAATGTCACGTAGGTTAGTCTATTTCAGACCCCCAAAAATACACTTCCACAAGCACTTACAATATTATACTGTACTTACATAATTGTACGATTTCCGGGGTGCTCGTTAGGCGGGGGTCCACTGTATTTAGTAGCAGTAATTATTTGTTTATTCAGCAACAGTAGTTATTTACTTATTTATTTAACATATAGTATTCATATTTGACTTATGGTATTTTCAACTTATAATGGGTTTGTTGGAATGTAACCCCATTGTAAGTCAAGGAGCGCCTGTACATCTTCCTGAGCTGGGTAAGGAAGTTGTCTCGAATCTCATGACATATGCCTTGCTGTTGCTCTTTGCTTCACTCTCTCTGTCCTTACTTTGTTCGAAGATTACTAAAGCAATTGAAAGATTTCTAAAGCAGTTGAAAAATTACTAAATGTGATAAGCTGTTAGTGTAGAACCCACTTATAATAATCATTCTTAAACTTGCATTGTTTTCATTAAGTCCTTTACAAGAAGCAGTTATTTCTGAAAAGTTTGGGTTACATTGTAGCTTAACAAATTTTTCACTCAATCCTGGATTAACCCTTTAACTGTCCACACGTAGATCTACGTTCACTCGCGTACTGCTCCGAATATTTAAAAAAAAAAAAAAAATTTAAATGAAGAGTGCATTTTTATAAACAGGATAGGCTAAAAAAAAAAATTTAGGGCCAGTACTTACCGAGATATAAGCCCGCCAAGTTGGTGCTGGATGCTCACCTGACAGCAACATCAAGTCCTGCCGCTTGCAGAAGTATTGCCGATATACTTTTTTTTCTAGTTTTTATTTTAATTTATATAATTTTTATGTTCTGATAATTACAATTTATAATAGTTCTTGTGATTTCATAGCCAATCTTTGTTCTAACACTAATATTAGGTACTGAAATAGTACTACTCTTATAGGCACAATCACACCAACAGGTGAACATATTCACCTGCCTTGGTCATTTACTATTGTCTATAAATATATACGAAGTATTTATAGGTCCCAGCAATGTTTTAGACATCCTGGAGTATATATGAAACTCCTTGAAGAATGGTGTTATGACAATTGTCAGATAACTACTGATAAGGCAGTGACATTGATGAATGAATGTGTGCAGGGAACTCTCGCTTTGTTTTCACTGTCTGTATCTGTCTATCTATCTGTCTGTCTGTCTATCTGTCTGTCTGTCTATCTGTCTGTCTGTCTATCTGTCTGTCTGTCTATCTGTCTGTCTGTCTATCTGTCTGTCTGTCTATCTGTCTGTCTGTCTATCTGTCTGTCTGTCTATCTGTCTGTCTGTCTATCTGTCTGTCTGTATATCTGTCTGTCTGTCTATCTGTCTGTCTGTCTATCTGTCTGTCTGTCTATCTGTCTGTCTGTCTATCTGTCTGTCTGTCTATCTGTCTATGTGTCTGTCTATCTGTCTGTCTATGTGTCTGTCTATCTGTCTGTCTATGTGTCTGTCTATCTGTCTGGCTCTGCTTATCTGTCTTTCTGCCTGAGTATGTGTGCCTGGAGTATAATATGAAACTCCTTGAAGAATGGTGTTATGACAAGTGTCAGATAACACTGACAGTCCATTGATATTGATGAATGTGAGCAGGGAACCCTCACTTTGTTTTCACTGTCTGTATCTGTCTATCTATATGTCTATCTATCTCTGTATCTGTCTGTCTATCTGTCTGTATGTCTGTCTGTCTATCTATCTGTCTGTCTATCTGTCTGTCTATCTGTCTGATCTGTCTATCTGTCTGTCTGTCTATCTATCTAGCTCTGCTTATCTGTCTTTCTGTCTTCCTGTGTGTGTGTCTTTCTGTCTGCTTGTCTCAGTCTCAGAGTGTGGCTCGTAAACGAACAGGTATTATACACGATGCAGAAGTGACATGACAAAGCGTATTACTTGCCAGTCATGCTTATTATGTTTTATATCTACAAGCATTGTATAGCACTCTGCCTGGAATTTTTGGGTTATCCTACGTAATTTACACTATATATAATAACTGTACTTATGTGTACATGTGAGAGAGAGAGAGAGAGAGATATTACAGATATATATAGATAGACAGAGATATAGGACAGATAGATATAGACAGATATATAGAGATATAGACAGAGATATAGACATATAGACAGCCAAAGCCAGCCAGCCTGCTGAATACATAACATAAAAAAGAAGGAACACTGCAGCAGGCCTACTGGCCCATGCAAGGCAGGTCCATGTCACCCCCTGGCTTAGACCAATGACCCACCTAGTCAGGTCACATCCTTTGAAGAAAGGAGCATGGCATCAGACCTAGTAGCACAAGCTAGTCAGGTCCAACTCACACCCACCCACAGCCACTCATGTATTTATCTAACCTATTTTTACTTTCCTCTTATAAGGGGAGTGTTAATGCGACATGACATCAGTGAATCCCTAGTGTTTGCCACACTATTTGCTCTAGCTGGAGCTAAATTGAACTGGTGCTCCCACAAGGTACTAAGTGGTCCAGGATTTTTTTAATACTGCGCACACTGAGGGCGCAGACCCATTCTCTCATGTCTAGGCGACTCAGGCCTCTCGCACTAAATTTGAAGGAATGAAAAATAAAACGTAGATCTACGTTTGGACAGTTAAAGGGTTAATGTTATTTACACAAGTGACCCCAAATATACAAATTGCTCTGAAAATATCACAACTACTACTACAGTTGATCACTGGCTTAATGTAATGTTTGCTTTATAGGCCATTTCTCTAATTCTTCTTGATTGTTAAGTTAGTTTGGTTAAATTATATTTTCTTGCAGGAACAGAGAGGCAGTCTGTCTATTAAGACAGTTTTCAAATAAGTATATTATTTAAAATCAGTTAATGGTTGAATTTATTATAATTATAAAATTCTATTAAATGAATTCTGCAGGTGGCTTGTTTCTTAATGAGAGTTATACAAGTAAATGTGTGTTTTTTATGTCAGTAGTAATGTGACATATTTAAATCTTAATGTGTCTTATTCACCTCTCCTATTAATATACTCTAAGCAGTGCTTTAAAGTTTGTATTTTTGTACATAGAGTTTGTATGTATTGTATAATTGTATTTTACAAATTACAGCATCTTAAGAATGTAAATGTATCTTCATTTATACTGAATATTCACCATTAAGGATTAAGAGGAGGTTTTATATTGATAATTTTAACGTGATACGAGGTCCTGTTTTCTTGTGAATCTATGATAGAGGATAATAATGTTTTCCTGAAAACTATTCTAACCTTCAAAAATGTGCGTTGTTTTGTTTGTGGGAAATAACTGATCAAACAAACAGTTCCATGGTGAATATATTTATTTTTAGAGGAGAGGAGTGTAAAGGAGAGAGAGAGAGAGATTTTAGTATATGTTAAGTGAGTGTGTAGGAAATTTTGAACCAAGTGAAAGAGTAATTGTGGTAGGGGACCTAAATGTTGAAGTAGGAGAAACATTTAGAGAGGGTGTGGTATGTAGGTTTGGGGTGCCAGACATAAATGATACTGGGGAGCCTTTGAACTTTGTATAGAAAAGGGTTTGGTTATAGGTACATAATACATATTTTAAGAAAGAGGATAAATAAGTATACAAGATATGATGTAGGGTGTAATGACAGTAGTTTCTTGGACTATGTATTGGTAGATAAAAGACTGTTTGGTAGTCTCTCTACCCCTAATCCTGAGTGCTCTCCTGTTGTCACAAAATTTAAAAAAAAAAAAAAAATATTTTTTCTTAAGAAATGATAAAGAATCTTTTCCCGATGGTAATGACACCAAAAGTATGAAATTTGATTGAAAACGTACAGAGTTACGCTCTCGCGAAGTTAGTGATCTCGGCGATATATACGCATTGGCACTTTCGCAGACTTTGAGCCCTATTTTCGGCCAATTCCATTGTTCCAGTCGACCAAACTCATAGCTATTTCTTTAGAACTCCATTTGTTCTATCAATTGAGTACAAGAAACCACCAATTTACCGATTTTAACTACCCAATAAAGTGGTCAGAATTTGGCAATTTGGCCAATTTCATGAAAAATAAAAAAGTTGTCAATTTCAAAATAGGGTCCAGAATAAACAATGCAGACATTCCTGGCACTAAAATAAGATGTTATCTGTTCATTAGTCACATCTTTAGGCCCCTCTTATATTACTCTTGCTTTCTATTTTGATTTTTTATTCACACAAAAAAATAGAAGATTTACTGTTATGCAGACTATTGCATTATTGTAAAAATGGTATAAATAATATCAGTGCACTTGTGAAAGAATATTAGACTCGCCAATTGATGTGTATTGGATGCGTGGCATGATTTGTTTACTCTTGAACATTAACAAAAATCGAACATTTCCCCTACTTTGAGCTCAATTTCAAGGTCGTTTTCATCATGAAACTAATCAAAATCATCTACATTTCTGTAGTATGTTTTCCATTCTATCAAATAAGACCATAAAAAGAGAATACAACCATAAATACTATACGAAAATGCACCTCAAAGACGGCGTTTTAATCCAAAAAAACGTTCAGAGTATTTTTTCTCTCATTATGCAGGTTTTTTTTTTATACTGCGCACACTGACCACACAGACCCATTCTCTCATATGTGGGCGTACCAGCTTTCTCCCGCTTGATTTGAAGCCGCTAGAATTTGTGAGTATATATATACGTCTGAAACAGTGGCTCGTAAGACGTATATATACGACTGAAACAGTCAAAAGGTTAAGGATGTACAGTAGGGCCCCGCCTTACGGTGTTCTGCTGATATGGCGAGTTCAAATTATGATCAGAACTTTGTATACAGCGAGCGGTCTTTCATATACGGAGCGCGCCACCCGGTGTGTTTACATTCTCCGTGAGCACATCTCTCTATTATGTAATAATAATCACTCTTGGGCACATTAAACGTTCTCTTTTACATCAATATAGACATTTTCATTATTTATGATATTTTCTTCAAAATTATATAAGAAACATGTTACATAGCATATAAACATGCTGTTTATATGCTATGGAGGTGTGGTTGCTGGGCGGAGGGAAACCATTATGTAATACTAATAATAATTACTCTTGGGCACAATAAATGTCTTATTTTATGG
>WNWK01031707.1:0-22501 GCA_009830355.1 Cherax destructor
TTTCAAATTTAAATGAATTTTCTGCAATTGAAATTTATGGGAAAAGTAAGCAAATTTTATGTTTCTTTAGAAGCTTACTCATAGGTATATTTTATCTAAAAATAGTTTTCAGAAAATCCTTGAAATGTTAATGTCAAAATGCAATAAAATAGTTTTATAGATTTAATATTTATAATTATTTACATATTTTTAAAAATCCTATTAAAAATCTATAAAAATCATATTTTATAGAATATTTATATTATTTTCGAAATACATGAAACATTAAAAGTCAGAAAATGTCTAAAATCGTATTTTATTCATATTTCGATGTTTAGCTTTATCTTTTTCAAAACTATTTTCAGCTAAAACTTGATTTCACACTTTAAATAGAATTCCGCAATTGAATTTATGGAAAAGTAGCAAATTATGATTTTTTAAAGTTTACTTAGTAATTTCTAAATAGTTTAGAAAATCTTGAAATCTTTAATATCTTAAAAATGCAATAAAATCAGTTTATTTTTTAAATATTTTAATATTTCAAATTTTAAATCCCATTAAAAATCATAAAATAATTTTTTATAGATATTTCATTTTTTAAAATCATGAACTTAAAAGTTCAGATAAAATGCATTACAATTATTAATTTAATTTGAATTTATGAGTTAGTTTTGAAACTCTTTTTTAGAAAATACTTAGTTTAACTCTTAAATAGTTTTCAATGAATTATGGAAAGTTTTAATGATTTTCTTTACAATTACTTTAGTATATTTATTAAAAATTTTTCAAAAACCTTAAAAATCTTAAATATCAAATTTATAAATATTTTATAGATTTTAATATAATTATTAAATTAAAAATCCCTTAAAATCTATAAATCAATTTAATTTACTATTTTCAAAATAAATGAAAATTAAAACTAAAAAATGTCTAATTATTTATGATATTTCGAATTTTAGATTTTTGAGGCTTTCTCAAACTCATTTTTAGCTAAAATATTAGATTTTCAACTTTTAAAAGAATTCTCTGCAATTGAAATGAAAAGTAAGTTAAAATTTTTGATTTTCTTTAGAGCTTATCATAGGAATTTTATCTAAAAATAGTTTTTCAGAAACTTTAAATGTTTTTAATCAAAATGCATAAAATCAAGTTTTATAGATTTTTAATATTTATATATTTAAATTTAAAAATCCATTAAAAATCTATAAAAATCAATTTTTATAGAATATTTTTCAATTATTTTCGAAAATACATGAAACATAAAACTAGAAAAAGTCTAAATGATTTTATTGCATATTGAGTTTTGATTTTAGTGTTTTCTGCAAAATCTTTTAGCTAAAATATTAATTTTAACACTTTTAAATAAATTTTCTCAATTAAATTATGAAAAGTAAGAAAATTTTATGATTTTCTTTAGAACTTATCATATATATTTTATCTAAAAAGTTTCAGAAAACTTAAAATGCCAAAGTCAAAAAATAATAAAATAAGTTTTATAGCATTTTTGAATATTTATTAATTATTTCATTTTTAAAAATCCCATTAAAAATCTATAAAAATCAAATTTTTATAGAATTTTATTTATTCGAAAAAAACTTAAAAACTCAGAAAAGTGCTAAAATGTATTTTATTGCATATTTCGATTTTGAGTGTTTATGCTTTTCTGGCAAAACTCATTTTTAGCTAAATATTAGATTTTCACACTTTTAAAAAATTTACTGCAATTGAAATTTTGGAAATAGAAAATTTTATGATTTTTTGGAACTTATTAGGAATTTTATCTAAAAAAATAGTTTTTCAGAAATTTGAAAAGCTTAATGTCAAAAATGCATAAAATCATTTTAGCTTTTTTAATTTTAATTATTTATATTTAAAATCATTAAAACTAAAAATATTATTTTTTAGAATATTTCATATTATTTTCAAAAAATGACATTAAAAGCTCAGAAAATGGCTAAAACGTATTTTATTGCATATTTCGACGTTTTAGAGGTTTGAGTTTTTGAAATCATTTTTATAAAACTTAGATTTTCAACTTTTAAATGAATTTCTAGAATTGAAATTTATGGGAAAATAAGAAAATTAGATTTTCTAGAAGCTTTATAGGTATTTTATCTAAAAATAGTTTTTCAGAAAATTTAAAATCTTATTCAAAAATAAAAAAATCTTTATAGCTTTTTGAATATTTTTAATTATTTTTTACATAAATTAAATCAATTTTATAGAATTTTCAATTATTTTGAAAAAACTGAAACATTAAAACTAGAAAATTTAAAATCGTATTTTATTGCATATTTCACGTTTTGAAGAGGCTTTCTTAGCAAATTATTTTTTCTTGAAATTTATGGGAAGTAAAATACTTAGATTTTCACACTTTTAAATAGAATTTCTCCTGCAATTGAAATTTATGGGAAAAGTAAGCAAAATTTTATGATTTTCTTTAGGAAGCTTACTCATAGGTATATTTTATCTAAAAAATAGTTTTCAGAAAATCCTTGAAAATGCCTTGAATCGTCAAAAATGCAATAAAATAACGTTTTATAGCATTTTTGAATATTTATAAATTATTTACATATTTTTAAAAAATCCCATTAAAAATCTATAAAATCAATATTTTTATAGAATATTTCATATTATTTTCGAAAATACATGAAACATTAAAAAGCTCAGAAAATGTGCTAAAATCGTATTTTATTGCATATTTCGACGTTTTAGAGTTTGAGTGCTTTTCTGGCAAAACTCATTTTTAGCTAAAATACTTAGATTTTCACACTTTTAAATAGAATTTCTACTGCAATTGAAATTTATGGGAAAAGTAAGCAAAATTTTTTGATTTTCTTTTAGAAGCTTACTCATAGGTATATTTTATCTAAAAAAAAAGTTTTTTAGAAAATCTTGAAAATGCCTTGAATCGTCAAAAATGCAATAAAATCAAGTTTTATAGCATTTTTGAATATTTATTAATTATTTACATATTTTTAAAAAATCCCATTAAAAATCTATAAAAATCAATATTTTTATAGAATATTTCATATTATTTTCGAAAAAAACATGAAACATTAAAAAGCTCAGAAAAATGTGCTAAAATCGTATTTTATTGCATATTTCGACGTTTTAGAGCGGTTTGAGTGCTTTTCTGGCAAAACTCATTTTTTAGCTAAAATACTTAGATTTTCACACTTTTAAATAGAATTTCTCCTGCAATTGAAATTTATGGGAAAAGTAAGCAAAATTTTATGATTTTCTTTTAGGAAGCTTACCATAGGTATATTTTATCTAAAAATAGTTTTTCAGAAAATCCTTGAAAATGCTTAATCGTCAAAAATGCAATAAAATAAGTTTTATAGCATTTTGAATATTTATAAATTATTTACATATTTTTAAAAATCCCATTAAAAATCTATAAAATCAAATTTTTATAGAATATTCATTATTTTCGAAAAATACATGAAACATTAAAAGCTAGAAAATGTGTAAAATCGTATTTATGCATATTTCGACGTTTTAGAGGTGAGTGCTTTCAAAACTCATTTTTAGCTAAAATACTTAGATTTTCACACTTTAAATAGAATTTCTACTGCAATTGAAATTTATGGAAAAGTAAGCAAAATTTTATGATTTCTTTTAGGAAGTTACTATAGGTATATTTTATCTAAAAATAGTTTTTCAGAAAATCCTTGAAAATGCCTTAATCGTCAAAAATGCAATAAAATAAGTTTTATAGCATTTTGAATATTTATTAATTATTTCATATTTTTAAAATCCCATTAAAAATCTATAAAAATCAATATTTTTATAGAATATTTCATATTATTTTCGAAAAATACATGAAACATTAAAAGCTCAGAAAAATGCTAAAATCGTATTTTATTGCATATTTCGACGTTTTAGAGGGTTTGAGTGCTTTTCTGGCAAAACTCATTTTAGCTAAAATACTTAGATTTTCACACTTTAAATAGAATTTCCTGCAATTGAAATTTATGGGAAAAGTAAGCAAAATTTTATGATTTTCTTTAGAAGTTTACTATAGGTATATTTTATCTAAAAAATAGTTTTTCAGAAAATCCTTGAAAATGCTCTTAATCGTCAAAATGCAATAAATAAGTTTTATAGCATTTTGAATATTTATAATTATTTACATATTTTTAAAAATCCATTAAAAATCTATAAAATCAATATTTTATAGAATATTTAATTATTTTCGAAAAATACATGAAACATTAAAAAGCTCAGAAAATGTGCTAAAATCGTATTTTATTGCATATTTCGACGTTTTAGAGCGGTTTGAGGCTTTTCTGGCAAAACTCATTTTTCAGCTAAAATACTTAGATTTTCACACTTTAAATAGAATTTCTACTGCAATTGAAATTTATGGAAAAGTAAGCAAAATTTTATGATTTTCTTTAGGAAGCTTTACTCATAGGTATATTTTATCTAAAAATAGTTTTTCAGAAAATCCTTGAAAATGCCTTGAATCGTCAAAAATGCAATAAAATAAGTTTTATAGCATTTTGAATATTTATAAATTATTTACATATTTTTAAAAATCCCATTAAAAATCTATAAAAATCAATATTTTATAGAATATTTCATATTATTTTCGAAAATACATGAAACATTAAAAGCTCAGAAAATGTGCTAAAATCGTATTTTATTGCATATTTCGACGTTTTAGAGGGTTTGAGTGCTTTTCTGGCAAAACTCATTTTAGCTAAAATACTTAGATTTTCACACTTTAAATAGAATTTCCTGCAATTGAAATTTATGGAAAAGTAAGCAAATTTTATGATTTTCTTTTAGGAAGCTTACTTATAGGTATATTTATTAAAAAAATAGTTTTTCAGAAAATCCTTGAAAATGCCTTAATCGTCAAAAATGCAATAAAATCAAGTTTTATAGCATTTTTAATATTATAATTATTTACATATTTTTAAAAATCCCATTAAAATCTATAAAATCAATATTTTTATAGAATATTTCATATTATTTTCGAAAATACATGAAACATTAAAAGCTCAGAAAATGTCTAAAATCGTATTTTATTGCATATTTCGACGTTTTAGAGCGTTTGAGTGCTTTTCTGGCAAAACTCATTTTTAGCTAAAATACTTAGATTTTCACACTTTTAAATAGAATTTCTACTGCAATTGAAATTTATGGGAAAAGTAAGCAAAATTTTATGATTTTCTTTTAGGAAGCTTACTCATAGGTATATTTTATCTAAAAATAGTTTTTCAGAAAACCTTGAAATGCTTAATGTCAAAATGCAATAAATCAAGTTTTATAGCATTTTGAATATTTATAATATTTACATATTTTAAAAATCCATTAAAATCTATAAATCAATATTTTATAGAATATTTCATATTATTTCGAAAATCATGAAACATTAAAAGCTCAGAAAATGGCTAAAATCGTATTTTATTGATATTTCGACGTTTTAGAGGTTTGAGTGCTTTGCAAACTCATTTTAGCTAAAATACTTAGATTTTCACACTTTTAAATAGAATTTCTGCAATTGAAATTTATGGAAAAGTAAGCAAAATTTTATGATTTTCTTTAGCTTATAGGTATATTTTATCTAAAAATAGTTTTTCAGAAAACTTGAAATGCTTTATCAAATGAATAAAAAGTTTATAGCATTTAATATTTTATTATTTACATATAAATCATAAATTAAAAATTTTTTTAATATTAATTATTAAATAATGAAACATTAAAATAGAAATTTAAAATGTATTTAATATTTACGTTATTGTTTTTTCTTGCCAAACCTAAGGTAAAAATTTTTGATTTTTAAGTATATGTATATTTTACTAAAATATTCAGAAACCTGAAGCCTTAATCTCAAGTAAATGTTTTATAATTTTTAATTAAATCTAAAATCATAATTTAGAATATTTATATATTAAAATGAAACAAAGCTCAAAATGTGCAAATCGATTTATTATATTGACGTTTGGTTTAGCTTTCAACCATTAAAAATACTTTCATAAAAATTTCTAATAAATTATGAAAAGCATTATTTAGAAGTATATAGTATATTATCAAAAGTTTCAACCTGAATGAGTAAATGAAAAAGTTATTTAATATAATTTTATTTAAATCCCATTAAATAAAATCAAATATGATATTATATTTTGAAATAAAAATAAGTCAGAAGCAATATTTAATTCGACGTTGAGTTGTGTTCAAACTTTTAGTAAATTGATTCAATTAAAAGATTTGAATTGAATTTATGATGCAATTATTTTTCATATATTTTAGTTTAACTGAAAATTATCAAGCAAAAATGTTAACATTTTATTGCTTTTCTGGCAAAACTCATTTTTCAGCTAAAATACTTAGATTTTCACACTTTTAAATAGAATTTCTACTGCAATTGAAATTTATGGGAAAAGTAAGCAAAATTTTATGATTTTCTTTTAGGAAGCTTACTTATAGGTATATTTTATCTAAAAAATAGTTTTTCAGAAAATCCTTGAAAATGCCTTGAATCGTCAAAAAATGCAATAAAATAACGTTTTATAGCATTTTTTTATTATTTATAAATTATTTACATATTTTTAAAAAATCCTATTAAAAATCTATAAAAATCATTATTTTTATAGAATATTTCATATTATTTTCGAAAAATACATGAAACATTAAAAAGCTCAGAAAAATGTCTAAAATCGTATTTTATTGCATATTTCGACGTTTTAGAGCGGTTGAGTGCGTTTTCTGCAAAACTCATTTTTAGCTAAAATACTTAGATTTTCACACTTTTAAATAGAATTTCTACTGCAATTGAAATTTATGGGAAAAGTAAGCAAAATTTTATGATTTTCTTTAGAAGCTTACTCATAGGTATATTTTATCTAAAAATAGTTTCAGAAAATCCTTGAAATGCCTTAATCTCAAAATGCAATAAAATAAGTTTTATAGCATTTTGAATATTTATTAATTATTTACATATTTTTAAAAATCCCATTAAAAATCTATAAAATCATATTTTTATAGAATATTTCATATTATTTTCGAAAATACATGAAACATTAAAAAGCTCAGAAAATGTGCTAAAATCGTATTTTATTGCATATTTCGACGTTTTAGAGCGGTTTGAGTGCTTTTCGGCAAAACTCATTTTTTAGCTAAAATACTTAGATTTTCACACTTTAAATAGAATTTCTACTGCAATTGAAATTTATGGGAAAAGTAAGCAAAATTTTATGATTTTCTTTTAGGAAGCTTACTCATAGGTATATTTTATCTAAAAAAATAGTTTTTCAGAAAATCTTGAAAATGCCTTAATCGTCAAAAATGCAATAAAATCAAGTTTTATAGATTTTTGAATATTTATTAATTATTTACATATTTTTAAAAATCCCATTAAAAATCTATAAAAATCAATATTTTTATAGAATATTTCATATTATTTTCGAAAATACATGAAACATTAAAAGCTCAGAAAAATGTCTAAAATCGTATTTTATTGCATATTTCGACGTTTTAGAGCGGTTTGAGTGCTTTTCTGGCAAAACTCATTTTTAGCTAAAATACTTAGATTTTCACACTTTAAATAGAATTTCACTGCAATTGAAATTTATGGGAAAAGTAAGCAAAATTTTATGATTTTCTTTAAGAAGCTTACTCATAGGTATATTTTATCTAAAAATATTTTTCAGAAAATCCTTGAAAATGCCTTGAATCGTCAAAAATGCAATAAAATAAGTTTTATAGCATTTTGAATATTTATAATTATTTACATATTTTTAAAAATCCCATTAAAATCTATAAAATCAATATTTTTATAGAATATTTCATATTATTTTCGAAAAATACATGAAACATTAAAAGCTCAGAAAATGTGCTAAAAATCGTATTTTATTGCATATTTCGACGTTTTAGAGCGTTTGAGTGCTTTTCTGGCAAAACTCATTTTTAGCTAAAATACTTAGATTTTCACACTTTTAAATAGAATTTCTACTGCAATTGAAATTTATGGGAAAAGTAAGCAAAATTTTATGATTTTCTTTTAGGAAGCTTACTCATAGGTATATTTTATCTAAAAAATAGTTTTTCAGAAAATCCTTGAAAATGCCTTAATCGTCAAAAATGCAATAAAATAAGTTTTATAGCATTTTGAATATTTATAATTATTTACATATTTTTAAAAATCCCATTAAAAATCTATAAAATCAATATTTTTATAGAATATTTCATATTATTTCGAAAATACATGAAACATTAAAAGCTCAGAAAAATGTGCTAAAATCTATTTTATTGCATATTTCGACGTTTTAGAGCGGTTTGAGTGCTTTTCTGGCAAAACTCATTTTTCAGCTAAAATACTTAGATTTTCACACTTTTAAATAGAATTTCTACTGCAATTGAAATTTATGGGAAAAGTAAGCAAAATTTTATGATTTTCTTTAGAAGCTTACTTATAGGTATATTTTATCTAAAAATAGTTTTTCAGAAAATCCTTGAAAATGCCTTAATCGTCAAAAATGCAATAAAATAAGTTTTATAGCATTTTGAATATTTATAATTATTTACATATTTTTAAAAATCCCATTAAAAATCTATAAAATCAATATTTTTATAGAATATTTCATATATTTTCGAAAATACATGAAACATTAAAAAGCTCAGAAAATGTGCTAAAATCGATTTTATTGCATATTTCGACGTTTTAGAGCGGTTTGAGTGCTTTTCTGGCAAAACTCATTTTAGCTAAAATACTTAGATTTTCACACTTTTAAATAGAATTTCACTGCAATTGAAATTATGGGAAAAGTAAGCAAAATTTATGATTTTCTTTAGGAAGCTTACTCATAGGTATATTTTATCTAAAAATAGTTTTTCAGAAAATCCTTGAAAATGCCTTAATCGTCAAAAATGCAATAAAATAAGTTTTATAGCATTTTAATATTTATAATTATTTACATATTTTTAAAAATCCCATTAAAAATCTATAAAATCAATATTTTATAGAATATTTCATATTATTTTCGAAAATACATGAAACATTAAAAGCTCAGAAAATGTGCTAAAATCGTATTTTATTGCATATTTCGACGTTTTAGAGCGGTTTGAGTGCTTTTCTGGCAAAACTCATTTTTAGCTAAAATACTTAGATTTTCACACTTTTAAATAGAATTTCTACTGCAATTGAAATTTATGGGAAAAGTAAGCAAAATTTATGATTTTCTTTAGGAAGCTTACTCATAGGTATATTTTATCTAAAAATAGTTTTTCAGAAAATCCTTGAAATGCCTTAATCGTCAAAAATGCAATAAAATCAAGTTTTATAGCATTTTGAATATTTATTAATTATTTCATATTTTTAAAAATCCCATTAAAATCTATAAAATCAATATTTTATAGAATATTTCATATTATTTTCGAAAATACATGAAACATTAAAAAGCTCAGAAAATGTGCTAAAATCGTATTTTATTGCATATTTCGACGTTTTAGAGCGGTTTGAGTGCTTTTCGGCAAAACTCATTTTTAGCTAAAATACTTAGATTTTCACACTTTTAAATAGAATTTCTACTGCAATTGAAATTTATGGAAAAGTAAGCAAAATTTATGATTTTCTTTTAGAAGCTTACTCATAGGTATATTTTATCTAAAAATAGTTTTCAGAAAATCCTTGAAAATGCCTTAATCGTCAAAAATGCAATAAAATCAAGTTTTATAGCATTTTTTAATATTTATTAATTATTTACATATTTTAAAAATCCCATTAAAATCTATAAAAATCAATATTTTTATAGAATATTTCATATTATTTTCGAAAATACATGAAACATTAAAAGCTCAGAAAAATGTGCTAAAATCGTATTTTATTGCATATTTCGACGTTTTAGACGGTTTATGTTTTCTGGCAAAACTCCTTTTAGCTAAAATATTAATTTTCACACTTTTAAATAGAATTTACTGCAATGAAATTATGAAAATACAAAATTTATGATTTTTTTTAGGAAGCTTACTAAAATTATTATCTAAAAATAGTTTTTCGAAAATCCTTAAAATGCCTTGAATCATCAAAATAATAAAATAATTTTATACATTTTTGAATATTTAATAATTATTTCATATTTTTAAAATCCCATTAAAATTATAAAAATCAATATTTTTATAGAATATTTCAATTATTTTCGAAAAATCATGAAACATTAAAAAGTAGAAAATGTGCTAAATGTATTTTATTGCAAATATTTCGACGTTTTAACTTTAATGCTTTTCTGCAAAACTAATTTTTAGCTAAAATACTTAGATTTTCAACTTTTAAATAGAATTTCTACTGCAATTGAAGATTATAAATAATAAATTTTTATAGATTTTCATTTAGAAGTTACTCATAGTAATTTTATCTAAAAATAGTTTTCAGAAAATTCTTGAAAATGCTATAATCGTCAAAAATGCAATAAAATCATTTAATACATTTTTTAATATTTATTAATTATTTACATATTTTTAAAAATCTATTAAAAATCTATAAAATTAATATTTTTATAGAATATTTCATATTATTTCGAAAATACTGAAACATTTAAAAACTCTGAAAATGTTAAATCGTATTTTATTGCATATTTTATTTAAGCTTTGAAGTGCTTTCTGGCAAAACTCATTTTTTATAAAATTTTAATTTTACACTTTTAAAAGAATTTTACTAAATGAATTTAGAAAATAAGCAAATTTTATGATTTTCTTTAGAATATCATAGTAATTTTATCTAAAAAATAGTTTTCAGAATTTAAAATCCTTAAATGTAAAAATGCAATAAACTAGTTTTATAGACTTTTTAATATTTATATAATTATTTACAATTTTAAAAATCCTTAAAATCTACAAAAATCAAATTTTTATAGAATATTTCAATGTTTTTAGAATTACATGAACATTAAAGATAAAATGTGCTAAAATCGATTTTATGCATATTTCACTTTTAAAATTTTGATGATTTTAAGCAAAAATTTTATAAAATCTTAATTTTAACTTTTAAATAATTTTACTGAATTGAAAATTTTGGAAAATAAAAAATTTTTATGAATTTTCTTAAAAAGTTATTATAGGATATTTTATTATAAAATAGTTTTTCAGAAAATCCTTGAAAATTTAATGTCAAAAATCAATAAAATAACTTTTATACTTTTTGAATATTATAAATTTTTACAATTTTAAAATCCATTAAAAATCTATAAAATCAAATTTTTATGAATTTTAATTATTTTCGAAAATCCTGAAATATTAAAGTCAAAATGGCTAAAATCATTTTATTGCATATTTAGTTTTAATTAAATGCTTTTCTGGCAAAACTATTTTTAGCTAAAATTAGATTTTAACTTTTAAAAAATTTACTGAATTGAAATTTATGAAATAAGCAAAATTTTATGATTTTCTTTTAGAGAAGTTTATAGGTTTTTTATCTAAAAAATATTTTCAGAAAACTAAAATGCCTTAATGTCAAATTAAAATTTAGCATTGAATATTTATTAATTATTTACATATTTTTAAAAATCCCATTAAAAATCTATAAAAATCATATTTTTATAGAATATTTCATATTATTTTCGAAAAATCATGAAACATTAAAAAAGCTCAGAAAATGTGCTAAAATCGTATTTTATTGCATATTTCGACGTTTTAGAGCGGTTTGAGTGTTTTCTGGCAAAACTCATTTTTTAGCTAAAATACTTAGATTTTCACACTTTTAAATAGAATTTCTCTGCAATTGAAATTTATGGGAAAAGTGCAAAATTTTATGATTTTCTTTAGGAAGCTTACTCATAGTATATTTTATTAAAAAGTTTCAAAATCCTTGAAAAGCCTTAAATCGTCAAAAATTAATAAAATAAGTTTTATAGCATTTTTTAATATTTATTAATTATTTACATATTTTAAAAATCCCATTAAAAATCTATAAAAATCAATATTTTATAGAATATTTCATATTTTTTGAAAATACATGAAACATTAAAAAGCTCAGAAAAATGTGCTAAAACGTATTTTATTGATATTTCGACGTTTTAGAGCGGTTTGAGTGCTTTTCTGGCAAAACTCATTTTAGCTAAAATACTTAATTTTCACTTTTAAAAAATTTACTGCAATTGAAATTTATGGGAAAATAAGCAAAATTTTATGATTTTCTTTTAGGAAGCTTACTATAGGTATATTTTATCTAAAAAAATAGTTTTCAGAAAAAAAAATAGTTTTCAGAAAATCTTGAAAATGCCTTAATCGTCAAAAATGCAATAAAATAAGTTATACATTTTAATATTTAAATTATTTACATATTTTTAAAAATCCATTAAAAATCTATAAAAATCAATATTTTATAAATATTTCATATTATTTTCGAAAAATACATGAAACATAAAAGCTCAGAAAAATGTGCTAAATCGTATTTTATTGCATATTTCGACGTTTTAGAGCGGTTTAGTGCTTTTCTGGCAAAACTCATTTTTAGCTAAAATACTAGATTTTCACACTTTTAAATAGAATTTCTACTGCAATTGAAATTTATGGGAAAAGTAAGCAAAATTTTATGATTTTCTTTTAGGAAGCTTACTCATAGGTATATTTTATCTAAAATAGTTTTCAGAAAATCTTGAAAATGCCTTAATCGTCAAATGCAAAAATCAGTTTATAGCATTTTAATATTTATTAATTATTTACATATTTAAAAATCCCATTAAAATCTATAAAAATCAATATTTTTATAGAATATTTCATATTATTTTCGAAAAATACATGAAACATAAAAACTCAGAAAATGTGCTAAAACGTATTTTATTGCATATTTCGACGTTTTAGAGCGGTTTAGTGCTTTTCTGGCAAAACTCATTTTTAGCTAAAATACTTAATTTTCACACTTTTAAATAAATTTCTACTGCAATTGAAATTTATGGGAAAAGTAAGCAAAATTTTATGATTTTCTTTTAGGAAGCTTACTCATAGGTATATTTTATCTAAAAATAGTTTTCGAAAACTTGAAAATGCCTTAATCGTCAAAATGCAATAAAATAAGTTTATAGCATTTTAATATTTATAATTATTTACATATTTTTAAAATCCATTAAAAATCTATAAAAATCAATATTTTTATAAATATTTCATATTATTTTCGAAAATCATGAAACATTAAAAGCTCAGAAAATGTGCTAAATCGTATTTTATTGATATTTCGACGTTTTAGAGGTTTAGTGCTTTTCTGGCAAAACTCATTTTTAGCTAAAATACTTAATTTTCACACTTTTAAATAAATTTCTACTGCAATTGAAATTTATGGGAAAAGTAAGCAAAATTTTATGATTTTCTTTTAGGAAGCTTACTATAGGTATATTTTATCTAAAATAGTTTTCAGAAAATTGAAAATGCCTTAAATCGTCAAATGCAATAAAATAAGTTTTATAGCATTTAATATTTATTAATTATTTACATATTTTAAAATCCATTAAAATCTATAAAATAATATTTTATAAATATTCATATTATTGAAAATACATGAACATAAAACTCAGAAAATGTGCTAAAATCGTATTTTTTGCATATTTCGACGTTTAGAGCGTTTAGTGCTTTTCTGGCAAAACTATTTTTAGCTAAAATACTAATTTTCACACTTTTAAATGAATTCTCTGAATTGAAATTTATGGAAAAGTAACAAATTTTATGATTTTCTTTAGGAAGCTTACTATGGTATATTTTATCTAAAAATAGTTTTTCGAAAATCCTTAAAATGCCTTAAATCGTCAAAAAATGCAATAAAATCAAGTTTATACATTTTTGAATATTTATTAATTATTTACATATTTTTAAAAATCCATTAAAAATCTATAAAAATCAATATTTTTATAGAATATTTCATATTATTTTCGAAAAATACATGAAACATTAAAAAGCTCAGAAAATGTGCTAAATCGTATTTTATTGCATATTTCGACGTTTTAGAGCGGTTTGAGTGCTTTCTGGCAAAACTCATTTTTAGCTAAAATACTTACATTTTCACACTTTTAAATAGAATTTCTACTGCAATTGAAATTTATGGGAAAAGTAAGCAAAATTTTATGATTTTCTTTTAGGAAGCTTACTCATAGGTATATTTTATCTAAAAAATAGTTTTCAGAAAATCCTTGAAAATGCCTTAAAACGTCAAAAATGCAATAAAATAACGTTTTATAGCATTTTGAATATTTATAATTATTTACATATTTTTAAAAATCCATTAAAAATCTATAAAAATCAATATTTTATAAATATTTCATATTATTTTCGAAAAATACATGAAACATTAAAAAGCTCAGAAAAATGTGCTAAAATCGTATTTTATTGCATATTTCGACGTTTTAGAGCGGTTTGAGTGCTTTTCTGGCAAAACTCATTTTTAGCTAAAATACTAATTTTCACACTTTTAAATAGAATTTCTACTGCAATTGAAATTTATGGGAAAAGTAAGCAAAATTTTATGATTTTCTTTTAGGAAGCTTACTCATAGGTATATTTTATCTAAAAAATAGTTTTCAGAAAATCCTTGAAAATGCCTTAAATCGTCAAAAATGCAATAAAATAACGTTTTATAGCATTTTTGAATATTTATAAATTATTTACATATTTTAAAAATCCCATTAAAAATCTATAAAAATCAATATTTTTATAAATATTTCATATTATTTTCAAAATACATGAAACATTAAAAAGCTCAGAAAAATGTGCTAAAATCGTATTTTATTGCATATTTCGACGTTTTAAAGCGTTTAGTGCTTTTCTGCAAAACTCATTTTTAGCTAAAATACTTAGATTTCACACTTTTAAATAGAATTTCTACTGCAATTGAAATTTATGGGAAAAGTAAGCAAAATTTTATGATTTTCTTTTAGGAAGCTTACTCATAGGTATATTTTATCTAAAAAAGTTTTTCAGAAAATCCTTGAAAATGCCTTAATCGTCAAAAATGCAAAAATATTTTATAGCATTTTGAATATTATAAATTATTTACATATTTTAAAAAATCATTAAAAATCTATAAAAATCATTTTTTTTATAGAATATTTCATATTATTTTCGAAAATCGAAACATAAAAAGCTCAGAAAAATGTGCTAAATACGTATTTTATTGCATATTTCGACGTTTTAGAGCGGTTTGAGTGCTTTTCTGGCAAAACTCATTTTTAGCTAAAATACTTAGATTTCACACTTTTAAATAAATTTCTCTGCAATTGGCAATTGAAATTTATGGGAAAAGTAAGCAAAATTTATGATTTTCTTTAGAACTTATAGTATTTATCTAAAAGTTTTCAGAAAACTAAATAATAAATGCAAAAAACGTTTTATAATTTTTAATTTTATATTTAAAATCTTAAATCATAAAATAATTTTTAATCAATATTTTCAAAACATGAATTAAATCAAAAGTTAAGTTTTATGATAGAATCCTTGAAAATAATCGTCAAAAATAAATTTAATTATTATATTATATTTTAAATATTAAATAAAATCATTATGAATATTCTTACAAATACAGAAACATAAAACTCAGAAAATGTGAAATTTTATTGCATGACTTAGTTTAGTTTCTGGAAAACTCATTTAGCAAAATATTTCCTTTAAATAAATTCTGTTGTATGAAAAGCAATATGATTTCTTAGGAACATATGTTATTATCAAAATGTTTCAAATCAAAATCAATCGTCAAATATTATTAATTAATTAATATTTTAAATCATTAACTTAAATCAATTTTTTAGAATTTTCAATATTTTCAATAATGACATTAAACTCTTAATTATTTTATATTCGTTAATTTTCTTCTAAATCATTTAGCTAATTTATTCACTTTAAATTTCTAATTGTGAAAGTAAGCAAATGATTTTGAATACTATTTTTATAAAAGTTTAGAAAATCTTGAAAATGCTTAATCGTAAAATGCAATAATCAAGTTTATCATTTTTAATATTTATTATTTATATTTTAAAATCCATTAAAATCTATAAATATATTTAAGAATATTTCATATTTCAAATCATGAACATTAAAAATCAGAAAATGTTAAATCGTATTTTATTATATTTCGACGTTTGAGGTTGGTTTTCTAAAACATTAAATTGATTCCATTTTAAAATTCTCTTGAAATTTATGAAAATCAATTATGATTTCTTGAAGCTTCTTAGTATTTATAAATAGTTTAAATCTGCTAATCTAAATGAATAATATATAATTATTTTATTTTAAATATTAAATCTATAAATCAATTAATTTATTTTAAATAAACATAAAGCTCAGAAAAATGTGCTAAATCATTTTATTGCATATTTCACGTTAATTTTGCTTTCATCTTTTCTAAAAATATTTAACAATAAATTTCTGCAATTAAATTAGAAATAAAATTTGTTTTCTTGACACTATGGTATTTATCTAAAAAGTTTTTAAAATCTGAAAATGTAATTCAAATAATAGTTTCTTTTTGTTAAATTATTCATATTTTTAAAATCATTAAATCTATAAATCAATATTTTATGAATATTCAATTAAATAAGAAAATTAGCTCAAATGTGCAATCATTTTATCAAAAATCTTAATCCATGAATCGTCAAAAAATGCAATAAAATAACAGTTTATAGCATTTTTGAATATTTATAAATTATTTACATATTTTTAAAAAATCCCATTAAAAATCTATAAAATCAATATTTTTATAGAATATTTCATATTATTTTCGAAAAATACATGAAACATTAAAAGCTCAGAAAAATGTGCTAAAATCGTATTTTATTGCATATTTCGAGTTTTAAGGTTTAGTGCTTTTCTGGCAAAACTCATTTTCAGCTAAAATACTTAGATTTTCACACTTTTAAATAGAATTTCTACTGCAATTGAAATTTATGGGAAAAGTAAGCAAAATTTATGATTTTCTTTTAGGAGCTTACTTATAGGTATATTTTATCTAAAAAATAGTTTTAGAAATCATGAAAAAGCCTTGAAAACGTCAAAAAATGCAATAAAATAAGTTTTATAGCATTTTTAATATTAAAATTATTTAAAATTTTAAAAATCCCCTTAAAAATCTATAAAAATCAATATTTTTATAGAATATTTCATATTATTTCGAAAAACATGAAACATTAAAAGCTCAGAAAAATGTACTAAAATCGTATTTTGTGCATATTTCGACGTTTAAAGCGGTTTGAGTGCTTTTCTGGCAAAACTCATTTTTAGCTAAAATCTAATTTTCCCCACTTTTAAATAGAATTCTCCCGAATTGAATTTTGGGAAAATAAGCAAAATTTTATGATTTTCTTTTTTGGAAGCTTACTCATAGGTATATTTTTTCTAAAAAAATAGTTTTCAGAAAATCCTTAAAATACCTTAATCGTCAAAAGTACAATAAAATCAAGTTTAAAATTTTGAATATTTAATTATTTACATATTTTTAAAAAAACCCTTAAAAATCTATAAAAATCAATATTTTTATAGAATATTTATTATTTTGAAAAATGAAACATTAAAAAACTCAGAAAAAATAATTAAAACTATTTTTTGATATTTTCGACGTTTTAGAGCGTTTGAGTGCTTTTCTGGCAAAACTCATTTTTTTGCTAAAATACTTAGGTTTTACACTTTTAAATAAATTTCTACTGCAATTGAAATTTATGGGGGAAAAATAAAACAAAATTTTAAGATTTTTTTTTTAGGGTTTTTTTACTAAAAAAGGGTTTTTAGAAAATCCCTTGAAAATGCCTTTAAAAGTCAAAAAATGCAATAAAATCAAGTTTTATGGGATTTTTAATATTTTTTAATTATTTACATATTTTAAAAAAACCCATTTAAAAAACTATAAAAAACAATATTTTTAAAAAAATATTTCATAATTTTTTTCGAAAAATACATTTAAACATTAAAAAACTCAGAAAAATGTGCTTTTAAAAACGTATTTTATTGCATATTTCGACGTTTAGAGCGGTTTGAGTGCTTTTTTGGCAAAAATCATTTTTTTCTTAAAAACTTAATTTTCCCCACTTTTAAATAGAAATTTTTTCCCGCAATTGAAATTTATGGGAAAAAATAACCCCAAAAATTTTTTGATTTTCTTTTAGGAAAACTTACTTATGGTATATTTTATCTAAAAAATTGTTTTCAGAAAATCCTTTAAAATCCTTAAAACGTCAAAAAATTTCAATAAAATAAGTTTAAAGCATTTTTTAATATTTATTAAAATTTTTTACATATTTTTAAAAAACCCATTAAAAATCTATAAAAATCAAATTTTTAGAAAATTTCATATTATTTTCAAAAATACATGAAACATTAAAAAATTTAGAAAAATGTGCTAAAATCGATTTTATTGAATTTTTTTGACGTTTTAAGGGGGTTTAGTGCTTTTCTGGCAAAAATCATTTTTTGCTAAAATTAATTTTCCCACTTTTTTAAAAAAAATTTTCTGCAATTAAATTTATGGGAAAAAATAAGCAAAAATTTTTTGATTTTTTTTAAAAAAAAATTTTTTCAGAAAATCCTTTAAAATCCTTGAATCGTCAAAAATGAATAAAAAAAGTTTTATAGCATTTTTTAATATTTATAAATTATTTACATATTTTTAAAAAAACCCCTTAAAAATCTATAAAAATCAATTTTTTTTATTTGAATATTTCATATTATTTTCGGGAAAAAACATGAAAATAAAAAAAAAAAAGAAAAATGTGCTAAAAAACGTATTTTATTGCATATTTCGACGTTTTTGAGCTTTTTGGGGGTTTTCTGGCAAAACTCATTTTAGCTAAAATTGGAAATTTTTACACTTTTAAATAGAATTTCTACTGCAATTGAAATTTATGGGAAAAGTAAACAAAATTTTATGATTTTTTAAATTACTCTTTTTTTAAAAAAAGTTTTCAGAAAATCCTTGAAAATGTTAAACCCTCAAAAAAAGCAATAAAATCAAGTTTTTTTAGCATTTTTTAATATTTATTAATTATTTAAAATTTTTAAAAAATCCCCTTAAAAATCTATAAAAATCAAAATTTTATAGAATATTTCATATTATTTTGAAAAATAATGAAACATTAAAAAGCTCAGAAAAATGTGCTAAAATCGTATTTTATTGAAAATTTCGACTTTTAAAAGCTTTTGAGTGTTTTCTGGCAAAACTCATTTTTAGCTAAAATACTTAATTTTCACACCTTTTTTAAAAAAAATTTTCTGCAATTGAAATTTTTGGGAAAAGAAGCAAAAATTTTTTGATTTTCTTTTAGGAAGCTTTCTTATAGGTATATTTTATCTAAAAAATGGGTTTTTAGAAAATTTTTTTAAAATGCCTTAAAACGTCAAAAAAAAAGTAATAAAAAAGTTTTTTTACATTTTTTAAAATTTATTAAAATTTTTTACATATTTTTTTTTAAAACCCATTAAAAATTATAAAAATCATTATTTTTATAGAATATTTCATATTATTTTTGAAAAAAACATTAAACATTAAAAAACTCAAAAAAAAATGTGCTAAAATCGTATTTTTTTTGCATATTTCGACGTTTTAAAAGGGGGTTTGAGTGCTTTTTTTGGAAAACTCATTTTTAGCTAAAATACTTAGGTTTTCAAACTTTTAAATAAATTTTTTCCCGCAATTGAAATTTATGGGAAAAGTAAACAAAATTTTTTGATTTTCTTTTTTAAAACTTACTCATAGGTATATTTTATCTAAAAAAAAAAATTTTTTAGAAAAAAACCTGAAAATCCTTAAAACGTCAAAATGGAATAAAATTAAAGTTTTAAAGCATTTTTTAAATAAAATTTAAAATTTTAATTTTTTTTTTACCCTATTAATTAAAAAAAATTTTTTCCCTTAAAAAATCTAAAAAAATAAAAAATTTTTATAGAAAATTTTTTTAATTTTTTTAAAAATTTTCAATTTTTAAACCCTTAAAAACTTAAAAAAAATTTTTAAAATTTTTAAAATTTTTTGAAAAAAAAAATTTCGAAAAATTTTAAGCTTTTGAGTTTCTTTTCCTTTTTGGGAAAACTCATTTTTAGCTAAAATACCTTGATTTTTCCCCCTTTTAAAAGAATTTTCCCGCAATTGGGGTTTTTGGGGAAAACTGCAATTGAAATTTATGGGAAAAGTAAACAAAATTTTATGATTTTTTTAGAAGCTTACTCATAGTTTTATCTAAAATAGTTTTAGAAAATCCTTGAAAATGCCTTAATCGTCAAAAATGCAATAAAAAAGTTTTATAGCATTTTTGAATATATATTAATTATTTACATATTTTTAAAAATCCCATTAAAAATCTATAAAAATCAATATTTTTATAGAATATTTCATATTATTTTCGAAAAATACATGAAACATTAAAAAGCTAGAAAAATGTGCTAAAATCGTATTTTATTGCATATTTCGACGTTTTAGAGCGGTTTGAGTGCTTTTCTGGCAAAACTCATTTTTAGCTAAAATACTTAGATTTTCACACTTTTAAATAGAATTTCTACTGCAATTGAAATTTATGGGAAAAGTAAGCAAATTTTATGATTTTCTTTTAGGAAGCTTACTTATAGGTATATTTTATCTAAAAATAGTTTTCAGAAAATCCTTGAAAATGCCTTGAATCGTCAAAAATGCAATAAAATAAGTTTATAGCATTTTTGAATATTTAAATTATTTACATATTTTTAAAAAACCCATTAAAAAACTATAAAAATCAATATTTTTATAGAATATTTCATATTATTTTCGAAAAATACATGAAACATTAAAAAGCTCAGAAAAATGTGCTAAATCGTATTTTATTGCATATTTCGACGTTTTAGAGCTGGTTTGAGTGCTTTTCTGGCAAAACTCATTTTTAGCTAAAATACTTAGATTTTCACACTTTTAAATAGAATTTCTCCTGCAATTGAAATTTATGGGAAAAGTAAGCAAATTTATGATTTTCTTTAGAAGCTTATCTTATAGGTATATTTATCTAAAAATAGTTTTCAGAAAATCCTTGAAAATCCTTAATCGTCAAAAATGCAATAAAATAAGTTTTATAGCATTTTTGAATATTTATTAAAATTTTTTACATATTTTTAAAATCCCATTAAAAAACTATAAAAATCAATATTTTTATAGAATATTTCATATTATTTTCGAAAAATACATGAAACATTAAAAGCTCAGAAAAATGTGCTAAAATCGTATTTTATTGCATATTTCGACGTTTTAGAGCGGTTTGAGTGCTTTTCTGGCAAAACTCATTTTTAGCTAAAATACTTAGATTTTCACACTTTTAAATAGAATTTCTACTGAATTGAAATTTATGGGAAAGTAAGCAAAATTTTATGATTTTCTTTAGGAAGCTTACTTATGGTATATTTTATCTAAAAATAGTTTTTTAGAAAATCCTTGAAAATGCCTTAATCGTCAAAAAATGCAATAAAATAGTTTTATAGCATTTTTGAATATTTATAAATTATTTACATATTTTAAAAAATCCATTAAAAATCTATAAAAATCATTATTTTTATAGAATATTTCATATTATTTTCGAAAAATACATGAAACATTAAAAGCTCAGAAAAATGTGCTAAATACGTATTTTATTGCATATTTCGACGTTTTAGAGCAGTTTGAGTGGTTTTCTGGAAAACTCATTTTAGCTAAAATACTTAGATTTTCACACTTTTAAATAGAATTTCTACTGCAATTGAAATTTATGGAATAAAACAAAAATTTTTTGATTTTCTTTTAGGTTAGCTTACTCATAGTTTTTCAGAAAATCCTTGAAAATGCCTTTAAAACGTCAAAAATGCAATAAAATCAAGTTTATAGCATTTTTTTTTATTTATTAATTATTTACAATTTTTAAAAATCCATTAAAAATCTTAAAAATCATTATTTTTATAGAATATTTCATATTTTTTTCGAAAAAAACATGAAACATTAAAAAGCTCAGAAAATGTGCTAAAATCGTATTTTATTGCATATTTCGACGTTTTAGAGCGGTTTGAGTGCTTTTCTGGCAAAACTCATTTTTTAGCTAAAATACTTAGATTTTCACATTTTAAATAGAATTTTACTGAATTGAAATTTATGGGAAAAGTAAACAAAATTTTATGATTTTCTTTTAGAAGCTTACTATAGGTATATTTTATCTAAAAAATAGTTTTCAAAAATCCTTGAAAATGCTTAAATCGTCAAAAAAAGCAATAAAATCAAGTTTTTACTTTTAATATTTATTAAAATTTTTTACATATTTTTAAAATCCATTAAAAATCTATAAAAAACATATTTTTATAGAATATTTCATATTATTTTCAAAAATACATGAAACATTAAAAAACTCAGAAAAATGTGCTAAATCTATTTTTGCATATTTCGACGTTTTTGAGCGTTTGAGTGGCTTTCTAAAACTCATTTTTAGCTAAAATACTTAGATTTTTACACTTTTAAATAGAATTTCTACTGCAATTGAAATTTATGGGAAAAGTAAACAAAATTTTTTGATTTTCTTTTTGTTAGCTTACTCATAGTTTTTCAGAAAATCCTTGAAAATGCTTTAAC
>WNWK01031708.1:0-22499 GCA_009830355.1 Cherax destructor
GGTGGTGGTGAGGATGATGATGGCAGTAGGTGGTGGTGGGATGATCACGCAGTAGGTGGTGGCGAGGGATGATGATCACCGAGGTGGTGGTGATGATCACCAGTAGGTTTGGGTGATGATCACCTTTAGGTGGGGTGATGATCACGGTAGGTGGGTGATGATCACGCAGTGGTGGTGGTGATGATCAGCGGTAGGTTTGGTGATGATCCCGCGGTAGGTGGTGGTGATGATCCGATAGGTGGTGGTGATGATCCCGCGGTAGGTGGTGGTATGATCCGGAAAGGTGGTGGTGGGTGTGATCAGCGGTAGGTGGTGGTGAGGGATGATCCGCAGTGGTGGTGGAAAAGGATGATGATCCGCAGTAGGTGGTGGTGAGGAGGGTAATCACGCGGTAGGGGTGGTGAGGATGTATCAGGCGTGGTGGGGGGGATGATGATGGGCGGTAGGTGGTGGTGAGGATGATGGGCAGTAGGTGGTGGTGAGGAGATGATCAGGGGGTAGGTGGTGAGGAGGTGATAGGCGGTAGGTGGTGGTGAGGATGATTCAGGCGGTAGGTGGTGGTGAGGATGATGTTTCAGGCGGTAGGTGGTGGTGAGGAGATGATCAGGCAGTAGGTGGTGGTGAGGATGATGTTTCCCACGCAGTGGTGGTGGTGATCAGGCGGTAGGTGGTGGTGATCCCCGGGTGGGGGGTGGTGATCAGGCAGTGGGTGGTGGTGGGGGATTATGATCGGGCGGAATTGGTGGTGATGATCAGGCGGTGGGTGGTGGTGATGATCACGCAGTAGGTGGTGGTGATCACGCGGTAGGTGGTGGTGATCACCCCGGTAGGTGGTGGTGATCAGGGAGGTGGTGGTGAGGATGATGATCAGGCAGTGGTGGTTGTGATGATCACGCAAGTAGGTGGTGGTGAGGATGATGATCAGGCGGTAGGTGGTTGTGATGATCCCGCAGTGGGGTGGTGAGGATGATGATCAGGCAGTAGGTGGTGGTGGTGATCCGCAGTGGGTGGGTGGTGATGATCAGGGTGGTGGTGGTGAGGATGTATTCGGCAGTAGGTGGTGGTGGGGATGATGATCTGGCGGTAGGTGGTGGTGATGATCCGAGTAGGTGGTGGTAGGGATGATGACCCCAGGCAGTGGTGGTTGTGATGTTTCAGGCAGTAGGTGGTGGTGAGGTGATGGGCAGTAGGTGGTGGTGGTGATCACGCAGTGGTGGTGGTGATGATCAGGCGGTAGGTGGTGGTGAGGATGATATTTGGCGGTAGGTGGTGGTGGGGTATGATCTGGGGTGGTGGTGGTGAGGATGATGATCTGGCGGTAGGTGGTGGTGATGATCCGCGGTAGGTGGTGGTGAGGCCGCCATGTTCCATGTTTGTTATGATGCGGAGTCACCAGCCACCACATCCCAACACGGGGCTGCTGTTTTAAATACCATGGCAGTCGACTTTTGGCTACTTCTGGGTAGGCGTTCTCCCGCTCTTAATAAGTATCCCGGGGTTTTGTGAGTGAAGGGGGCGGTGGTGGTGTTTGGGAGTGTTTACTAGGTGCCATCCCGTTGTGATGGCCAAGCTGATCCCCCCTTGTGGCCCCAAACCAAAACCCAACTCCTTAACCTGTCCCTTTAATGTTGTCACCTTGTAGCTCCTAAACACGTTTCTTATTAAAAATAAATGACGGGTTTTCTGCCTTCAATAACTAAAATTGTTGATGTGAGTTAAAATTAGAAGTTAAAGGACGTCACTGAAGTTTTCATTGGAATTCTTGGGTTAACTTCATTTATTTCGTAATTTACTTATAAAACCAGCATCAAAGGTTAATATTGATGAATTTTAAATAAATTCGTGCAAGTGAGCATAAAACTTTAAATTGGGATTTAATTTGTACATTATGGGCGGTGCTTTAATGCCGGTGTGTTTTGATTAGGAACTGGACTTATCCTTCCCTTTTGGATCAAACTTGATTCCTCCCATTTTCCCGGGGACTGTGTGACCTCGGTTTAGTGCCCGATTAAATTTAATTTTTTCCCAAGAAGGTGTTTTACCAAAGGAAATCTGTGTCAAGGGGGCCTAGATTTTTATGTTGAATGTTGAAATATAATAAGTGTTGGTCTTGTGTTGATATTCATTACTTGGTTCACTTCTTTATTTATTCATTAAGTCAAAAAATGGCACTGTATGACCCTTGTGGGTTTGGGGCTTAGTTTTAAAATTTAATAATAATGTCTCAATATCCACGGGTAACTAATAATGGTAGTGCATCATTTTATTTGATTATTTTTGAATATCTGGCAAAGTTACCTACCACCAACTTTCAGTCTAAATCAACCCAAAATTTTCCAGACAAAGATAAAATAAGATTTTACCACCCAGGATAACCCAAGAAAATCAGTATATAATCGAGGACTTCGTTTTATTCCCATTGAGGTTTCCCTTTTAAACTTGTCCCCCAGGATCGACTCACACCAGTTGAGTAACACCCAGGTACCTATTGCTTGTTAGGTAAATGGGGACGCGGGTGGAAACACACCCAATTTTCCACCGCTGGGGTTGGAACCTCAGGATGAGGTGAGTTGTTCCTGGGCCATGGGACCGGCTCTAACATAATTTATGTTTCGATTAGGTTAATCCTTGCTGATAGCTTTGCTTTTGATCCTCTTCAAGGGGCTCCTTGGTGCAGTGAAAGGCTCTTGATCTAGAATTGGGCCTTTTGGTCTCCTTCCTCAGACTGAAATAATTCCCCCAATCCCCCTTCCCTATCCTGTCCTCCCCATCCCCTTTTTCCCTTTCCTCCTCCCCATCCCCCCTACCCCTTCCTATTTTCCGGGCCTTTGGGATTCTTCCACAGGCACTCTGTTCCTAGGTAGGGGAAAGGGTACCATAGTCCATCCCGTTCCGTTGAGGTCCTTGGTGGTGGTGAAATTTCCGTGGAATCTGGATCAACTGGGATGTCCATTTCTCTCTGGTCTCCGGGGGTGGCTTTGGGTGTTTTGGGTGGCGGGGTATCTCTGGAGGCTGCCTGTCGGGGTTCCGGGAGGCTGGTGGCAGAAGGATGCTTTGTATGGGTGTCGGCTGCCCCTCTCTTTTCACCAAAAGGGGGCCGGCGGATGTGGGGTTCCATCCCGGGCTTGTTTACTGGCATGAAGGGTAGGGTTGGCAAGGTTCCATCCCCATCTGCCTCTTTTCGGTGCGGGGCCCCTTGGGCGCAGAGAGGTTTTCAGCCCTTTCTTTCCCCCTAGGGCTATTCCCCATGTTCCCTTTTTTTTCTAAAAAACAAAAAAAAATGACTCCATGGAGTCCCAAATCCATGAACCTGCCCTCCCAGGCCCTTTTCCTTTGCCACACCCTGTTCGACCCTGCCCATTATTTGACCACTCTTGGTTTCTAATGCCCCTGTACCTCTTTTTGGTGCTTTTGGGCACCTGCTCGGTTCCGGGGTTCCGTTGTCCTTTGATCGTCTGACCTCCGCTCTTCTTTGACCATGCTTCTGGCTTCTCCCTCTACGGTGCCAAATTTCGGATCACCCGCCTGACCCGTCGGGCGAACTCCGGTCCCCCCTTAAAAGCCCAAGACCATTACCTGATGATACTTCTTCGCTTCCTTCTCATTCTACTCAGAAAAGATCAGCACATCACGCCTCCCTTACACTATGTTCAAAATTACACAATGGACTAAGATTTTTTACTCTTACTACCAACTTCCTCTACTGCCTATCTTTCTGACCATAAGTGTTTGCTAAATGCCCTATGCCATGTTGGTAGAGATATATCCTTTCATGCTCTCAAGAGTGGTACATGCATCATTACTATCAGAATACTAGCCATGCTCGTGATCTGTCTCTCCTTACAACCATCGATGCTATTCCTATAACTATTGAAAAACATCATTCCCTCAATTCTTGTAGTGGTACTGTCATTCTACCCTATACCCCTTGTCAACAGAATTTCAGACATGTGGTGATGACATTCTAGAACAGCTTGAGCTCCAAGACCTCCCAATCCTCAAAGTAGACACTTATGTCCTCCTGCCCACACAGGCGGAGACAATACCCTTACAATGTAGCTCGCTTAACTTTTGACTGCCGTGAGCTTCCATCCTCTGTTTATATTGCGGGACACCGTTTACAATTCGAAAGGTAATCCCTACCGCAAGTGTAGGAATTGCTGGCTTTTGGTCATCCAGCAAAATATTGCAGGTCTATGGCCGGATGCCAGTCTGTGGTGCCGCGACCATACCAGTACATCTTGTAGTCTACCTCCCTCTTTCCTTAATTGGCATGAGGCTCACCCATCTTACTCTCGCTGTTGCCAAGTTTACTTAAATGAGAGAGAAATCCATTGTCTCAAGGTGGCAGAAGGCTTCTCACATGCTATGGCAGTCTCATCTACGCTCCAAGGCCTCTTTAAAGGGGGCTCCTTGGCGAGGTAAAGAGGCTATCGGTCACGAGGAATTGGACCTTTGGTCTTCTTCCTCAGACCGAACCAATTACCCCAATCCCCCCCCTTTTTCCCCCAACTTCCACGGCTTCCTCTGTGGGCCTCATCCTCAGTCACCCCTGTCTCGAATCCTTTTGATGTTCTTGGCTCCGAGGTCCCTACCTCGGCTTCCCATACTATCCACCTCCTTCCTCTGTTCACTCGCACAGTTCTGAGTCTACCCTCCTCGTCCTTCACCTAAACCTCAGCGTCCCCCTCTTATAAGCCCCCGGGAAAAATCCATATTGCCAGGTTCTTCGCCTCCGACTAGTTCTGTAACGTTGTGGGGGTTCATCCTCCCCCCTCATACACTACCTTCATCCCCTGTCCCCTCCCAAGTCCCTACGACAGTTTCCTCTTCTATCTCCTCGTCCTCTACTTTAGTACAGTCTATAGACTCCCCGATAGTTTCTTCCATTTCTAATGTAGTCTCACATTCTGCATCTTTGACTTCCGAAACACTGGAAGCTATTGCAGAATATATTTCAGAGACTGGGCCGATGATGGACACTACTCCATCTGAGGTTCCTCATCTCTCTTCTTCGTCTCAACCCCCCCTTCCTTCACAACGTCCTCCTCCGTCTCTGATTACAGGTCTTCCGCTG
This sequence comes from Cherax destructor, assembly GCA_009830355.1. Classification (NCBI taxonomy): domain Eukaryota; kingdom Metazoa; phylum Arthropoda; class Malacostraca; order Decapoda; family Parastacidae; genus Cherax; species Cherax destructor. Next base: position 5,078 of record WNWK01031708.1, read on the forward strand.
CCTCCACACGTGGACTTTTCTAACCCTAGTCCATAGCTTCCTCTCACTTCCACTTCTATATTTTTCTCCATAAATCATGGCTAATTTGCAGTGGAATATCCGAGGCCTCAGGGGTAACAGGGGTGAGCTTCAGGTGTTGCTCTCCCAGTTTTCCCCTATTGGGGTCTGTTTGCAAGAACCCAAATTACAATCCACTGTTATCAGGCCCTTTTCAGGCTATAATTTGTTATATTCATCGGATCCTTTTTCCGATGGAACCTTTAACGAAAGTGCTCTTCTTATACGCACTGGTGTTCCATACCGTCAGCTCTATGTCCCTTCTTCCTCACATTACACCGCAGCCCGTATCCACTGAATAAGTGGTATACACTCTGTTCTTTATATCTCTCCCCTTTCGGGCATTGTCTATCCCAGATGTTGATTTTCTGGTTTCTTCCTTACCGCCACCCCTTCTATTACTTGGCGATTTTAACGCGCACCACTTTCTCTGCGGAGGGTCACATTGTGACTCCCGTGGCATTCAGTTGGAGGTATTTCTTACTTCTCTTCCCCTCCATGTTTTAAATACGGGTACTCCTACCCATTTTGATCACCGAACTCATTCTTTCTCCTGCATCAATCTTTCCATCTGCTCTTCATCAACTGTCCTTGACTTCACCTGGTCTGTCCTCCCGACTTACATGACAGCGATCATTTCCCAATCATCCTAAAGTCCCCTCTGTTTTCTCCACCTCCTCATTGCCCACGCTGGAATTGACCGGGCGAAATGGGACCTTTACGCACATCTTACTGCCTTTCATGAGGTTCCTACCTGTCCTCCATTGATGAGGTTTTACACCTCTTTTTGTCCTCCATCTTCCAGTGGCTTCACATTCTATTCCCCAAACCTCGGGCAAGCATCCTCAGAAGTGCGTGCCTTGGTGGTCTCCCTACTTGTGCTCGGGCAGTGCGTTTCAACGCGCTGCATGGGGCAGGCTATCGGTATAACAGAACCACAGAGAGACTCCTTGATTTCAAGCAGAAGAGAGCTATTGCTCGCCGTGTCATACGTGATGCTAAACGCACTTGCTGGCGAGATTACGTTTCTACTGTCACTTTGGCTTCCTCGATGAGTGCAGTCTGGAAGAAAGTGCGGAAATTGAGCGGTAAATTCTCCCCACCCGGCTCCTGTTCTTCAGGTTGCTGGTGTCGAATACACACCCTCTTGCCGTTGCCACTGAAATTGGTAATCATCTCGTCCGCATTTCTCGGGCTACATCTATGCCCCTCGTTCCTTTCTTCTAAGTCTGCCAGTGAGTTAAAGCCCTAGATTTTCTTCTCTTGAGAGAATCCTATAATGTGCCTTTACCCTTCAAGAACTGGAGGCAACACTCTCTGCTTGCCGATCATCGGCAGCTGGGCCAGACGGCATACATATTCGTATGCTACAGCATTTACATCAGTCTGCTCTTACTGTCCTCTTACGACTCTTTAATCTCATATGGTCGCAAAGAGTTCTTCCCAGCTGTGAAGTCTGCTATTGTTCTCCCTTTTCGAAAACCAGGTACTACGGGACGTGATTCCTCTCACTACCATCCCATCGCTCTTACCAGTGCAGTTTGATGTGGTATTTAGAGACTCACAATAGTCTCCCCTAGTCAATATGGCTTCCGTAAGGGCCGTTCTGCCATTGACCCCTTGCTGCGTTTGGATACGTATATTCGTAATGCCTTTGCGAATAACCATTCGGTTATTGCTATCTTTTTCGACCTTGAGAAGGCTTATGACACAACTTGGAGATATAATATCTTGGCCCAGGCCCACTCCTTAGGCCTCCAAGGCAACCTACCATTCTTTCTTAAGGCCTTCTTAACTGACAGACATTTCCGGGTCCGGGTTAGTAATGAACTCTCCCCGGAATTTGTCCAAGCTGAAGGTGTCCCCCAGGGATGTGTTCTGAGCACAACACTCTTTCTGCTTGCTATAAATAATCTGGCATCTGTTCTCCCAGCCAATATTTGGTCATCGCTCTATGTGGATGACTTTGCTATAGCTTGTGCAGGTGCTGACTGTCACCTCATTGCAGTTTCCCTCCAGCATGCCATCAACCGGGTTTCTGATTGGGCCACCACTCACGGGTTTAAATTTTCTAGTAGCAAAACTCATCAAATTACGTTTACTAGACGTTCAGTGGTCTCTGACCATCCATTGTACCTATACGGCTCACGTATCCCAGAACGTGATACAGTCAGGTTTCTCGGCCTCCTGTTCGACCGTCGATTGTCCTGGAAACCTCACATTACCTCTCTGAAGGCAACTTGTCACACCAGGCTGATCCTTCTTAAAACCCTCGCACATCTTTCATGGGGGGCTGATCGTAGAACCCTCCTTCGCCTACATTCAGCCCTAATTTTGTCGAAACTCGATTATGGTGACCAGATATATTCTGTGGCCTCCCCTGCTACTCTTTCCATCCTTAATCCCATCCATCACCAGGGATTACGCTTATGCCTTGGTGCATTTCGTTCTTCCCCGGTTGAGAGCCTCTATGTAGAAGCGAACATTCCATCCTTATCCGATCGTCGTGATGCACATTGCATTCGCTATTTTGTTCGCTCTCATGACCTCCGCAATCCTTCCATGTATAGGATTGTTACAGATGTTAGTAGGCGCTCTTTATTTGTTCGTCGCCCCTGCTTACTTCGTCAGTTTTCTCTTCGTCTACATTCACTCCTGTCTTCTCTTCAGCTTCCACCTCTATATATTCATGTGACATCTCCCTTTCCCCTACCCCCTTGGGAAGTTCCTGCTGTCCGTGTCTGTTCTATTCCTCTACCTTGCGCGAAAGCCCAACTACCTACGGCGGCTTCTCGCTCTTTCTTTCTAGACCACTTCCGTTCTCATTCCCATGCCATCGCAGTATACACCGATGGTTCAAAGTCATCTGACGGCGTCGGATTCGCAGCAGTGTTTCCAGACAGCGTTGTACGAGGGCATCTATTACTCTCGGCTAGCATATTTACGGCTGAATTGTATGCCATTCTTGTGGCACTTATCCGTATTGCATCTATGCCTGAGTCGCCATTTGTGGTCGTTTCAGACTCCCTTAGTGCTTTACAGGCTATCCTTAAAATTGATACACCTCACCCCCTAGTTCTTCGTATCCACCTTTGGTTACGCCGTGTCTAGCAAGCATAAAGATATTGTTTTTTGTTGGGTCCCTTGTCATGTTGACGTACAGGGCAATGAACAGGCAGACACTGCTGCGCGGTCAGCAGTACATGACCTTCCAGTTTCATATAGAGGTGTTCCTTTCACGGACTATTTTGCGGTCATTGCTACCCACCTTCGCTCCCGTGTGCACGTCCCAGTGCTGGATCTCACAGTGTGGCTGTGTACCCTCATAATCCATTCTCATTTTCTAGTATAGTTTGTGTAAAGGTCAATTACTTATTTGTAATTACGAACTGATAGTAAGAAGCAAATGTATTCATATATCTGGGAGTGGATGGGTATATGAAAGAAAGGCGAATCATAGAATAGATATGAGAAAAAAAGTAGGTGGAGTGTTTAGGAGTTTGTAGAAAAAAAGAACTTAAAAGATGATGCAAAAATAGGGAAAGTGTTGCTAACACTTTTAAGTGGGTGCAACGCTGGTCTGACCTGCTGAATAACAAACTTCATTCTATTAAACCGGTTATAGGTTTCTGGCCTTCTTCTTGTCACCAATGTCGAGGTTGGGAGACTACTCTCTCCCGTCTTCGCATCGGCCACACTCGTCTTACTCACGGGTATCTCATGGAGAGGCTCCCTGCCCCTCTCTGTGAACATTGTCAGGTTCCAGTGTCTGTTCGACATATCCTGTTGGACTGCCCACTCTATCAACGAGCACACAAATTTTACCTCCAACGACGTCTTCGCTCTGCGGCCCTTTCTTTACCTTCCCTTCTTGCAGATGGACCCTCCTTTAATCCTGACTCTCTCATTGACTTTTTGACAGAAACTGACTTACTACACAAACTCTGAAGATTATACCTCTAGCACCTCCCTCAGTCCCTTCTACCTCTAGCACCTCCCTCAGTCCCTTCTACCTCTAGCACCTCCCTCAGTCCCTTCTACCTCTAGCACCTCCCTCAGTCCCTTCTACCTCGATCTCTTGCTACCCTCCACCCCTGCACTATCCACCGTCATCTTGCACTCCATACCCTACTAATCGTCCATCTCCCTCTTACAACCCACTCTCCCTGCATCCTACAATAACCTGCAGCGCTGTATAACCCCTGTGGTTTAGCGCTTCTATTTGATTATAATAATAATACGCCTCCAAGGGAGACTTCCCTGTATTTCTTATTCTCGAGTTACTAAATGTCCCCCCGCCTCTGGGGTCCCAACTTCCACAGCCTCCTCTGTTATCACCCCTTCTGCAGTCACCCGTCTCTTAATTCTTTTGCTCTCCTGGACTCAGAGGTCCCTACCTTGACACCTTATTCTGTTCTCACCTCTTCCTCTTCTTGCTCACAAATTTCTCTGTCTACAAGACCTCGTACAACACCACCTCCCCATCGCCCCTCTCCTCCAAAGTACAGTGGACCCCCGGTTTTCATGATTTTTTCGTTCCAGAATGCTGTTCAAGTGCCATTACCAAACGAATTTATTCCCATAAGGAATAATGTAAAGTAGACTAGTCCTTTTAGACCCCAAAAATACACTTACAAAAGCATTTAAAAAAATACACTTACATAAAAGGGCGAGTTTGGAGCAGGACGAACACCGGGGGTCCACTGTATTAAAATCTTCTTTCACCCCTCCTTCCCTTCTGGAACCTGCACATTTTTCCTTTCCAGTCTCTGTACCCTGTTCTTCACCTCTAACTGGCTCTGTTATGAGTGTGGAGGTTCATCCTCCTTGTACAGTACCTTCTTCCCCTGTCCCCTCCCAAGTTTCTTCCTCTTCTGCCCCCTCCCAGGTCGCTTCCTCTCCTGTTTCCTCCCAAGCTGCTTCTCCAGGTCCCTCTACCCTTTCGTCCCCCCCTACTTTGGTACAGTCCATTGTCACCCCAATCTTTTATCACCCTCCTCCTTCCATCTCCAATATTGTACCACATACAACGTCCTTATCCTCTGAAATGCTTGAAGCTATATATCTTAGTTTTTGGTAATGTTCCATGACTTAGTTGGAGGGTGTATGTCTGTGTTAGTTTGGGCAATGTGTCATGTTTTAGTTGGAGGTGTATGTCTTATGTCTTAGTTGGGTGTGTTCATGATATGTCTTAGTTGGTGGTGACTGTGTTAGTTTTTGGTAATAGTTTAAGAATTTAACAATTAGTTTATATATTAATAGTAAAGGTGATGTATTGGCATAATACAGTTTCTATATTGGAGTGTCTTAGGCAAACTTATGACTAGCTTAAGAATTATGAAGCAATAGTTGTATTAGAATTTTGGTTAGTACTGTGCAAATTAAGGGGAATCAATATATCCTCAGGATATATTGAGGAGACTCGACCATTGATGGACACCGATCCACCTCCTGTTCCTCTTCACTCTTCTCTGTCTGCACAACTCCTTTCTTCGCAGCGTCCCAATCCTTTGCTGCTTAAAAGTTTTCCGCTGCCTCCACATGTGGACTTTTCTAACCCTTCTAGTCTGTAGATACCTCTATTTTCAGATATCTTGTATCTTTCTCTTCGCAAATCATGGCTTATTTACAGTGGAATATCCGTGGCCTCAGAGGTAACTGGGGTGAACTTCAGGTGCTGCTCTCTCAGTTTTCCCCTGTTTGTGTTTGTTTACAAGAACCCAAATTACGCTCCACTGTTATCCATCCCATCTTGGGCTATGATTTATTATATTCATCGGATCCTTTTCCCAATGGAACCTTTAATGAAAGTGCACTTACATGCACTGGTATTCCATACTGTCAGCTCTTTGTTCATACTTCACTGTATTACACTGCAGCCTGCATCCACTGCAGCCTGCATCCACTGCAGCCTGCATCCACTGCAGCCTGCATCCACTTGAATAAGTGGTATACAATTTGTTCTTTATATCTCTTTCCTTCTCGGGCATTATCTATCCCAGATGTTGCATTTCTGGTTTCTTACTGCCACCACTTCTGTTACTTGGCAATTTTAATGCCCACCATTTCCTTGGGGGGGGGCTTCTCACTGTGACTCCCGTGGCATTCATTTGGAGGCTTTTTTCGCTTCTCTCCCCCTCTATGTTTTAAATACGGGTACTCCCACCCATTTTCATCCTCATACTCATTCTCTCTGGCATCGATCTATCGGTCTGCTCTCACCACCTCCTCATAGCCCACACTGACAATTTGACCGAGCAAATTGGGACCTTTTCTTGCGTCTAACTGCTTTTAGTGAGGCTCCTTCTTTGTCCTTCATTCATGAGCTTTTACACCTCTTCTCAACCTCGGTTTTTACTGCAGCTTCACATTCTATACCCCAAACCTTGGGCAGGCATTCTCAGAAGTGCGTGCCTTGGTGGTCTCCTGCTTGTGCTCGGGCAGTACGTTTGAAACACGCTGCATGGGGCGCAGGTACCAGTACAATAGAACCACAGAGAGACTCCTTGATTTTAAGCAGAAGAGAGCGGTCACTTGCCGTGTCATCCGTGACGCTAAACGCACTTGCTGGCGGGATTGTTTCTACCGTCACTTCTGCTTCCTCTATGAGTGCAGTCTGGAAAAAAGTACTTGCAACATCTGCCACATTGCTTCCCTATCCACTCTATCATATGCTTTTTCTAAATCTATAAATGCAATAAAAACTTCCCTACCTTTATCTAAATACTGTTCACATTATAGATAATTATAGATAATTATAGGAAAGTGGGTGCGGGAGGGAAGAAGAGCGATTGGTGGAATGAGGATGTAAAGAGAGTGGTAAGAGAGAAAAAGTTAGCATATGAGAGGTTAGCATATGAGAAGTTAGCATATGGAGAGAAAAAGAGAGGTTAAGAAAGTGGTGAAGCAATATAAAAAGAGAGCAAATGAGACGGTGGGTGAGATGTTATCAAGAAATTTTGTTGAAAATAACAAAAAGTTTTGGAGTGAGATTAATAAGTTGAGAAAGCCTAGGAAAAAAATGGATTTGTCAGTTAAAAATAGGAGAGGAGAGTTATTAAATAGAGAGTTAGAGGTATCGGGAAACTGGAGGGAATATTTTGAGGAATTGTTAAATGTTGATGAAGATAGGGAAGCTGTGATTTCGTGTATAGGGCAAGGAGGAATAACATCTTATAGGAGTGAGGAAGAACCAGTTGTGAGTGTGGGGGGGAGTTTGTGAGGCAGTGAGTAGAATGAAAGGGGGTAAAGCAGCTGGGATTGATGGGATAAAGATAGAAATGTTAAAGGCAGATGGGTATATAGTTTTAGAGTGGTTAGAGTTTTTATTTAATAATTGTATGGAAGAAGGTAAGGTACCTAGGGATTGGCAGAGATGAAAGATTTTCTTTGTTGGGCCACCCTGCCTTGGTGGGAAATGGCCTATGTGTTAATAAAAAAAAAATAGTATTACTGCAACTACTACTACCACTAGTATTACAATTACACCTCACTCTAAGCCCATATATACCCTCTGTGTCAATGTATTGTCTGTAGCGGCTTGATAAATCTCCTGGAGAGCAAAACGTTGCCACAATAAAATGTCACATTAGTTGCACTTGTGTTCTTTTTACCTAACGTGTTCCTAGTTGAATCCTGTTGGAAACAGCTGGTCCAGTAGTTAACACACTTGCATGTGAGTTTTAGGACTTGCCTGCCATGGGCTCAAGTCCCACTTATTCTGTGATTTGACAGATTGATATTATTATTATTCCTTATTCTTATTATCCTTAGTAGTAGTATTCTTATTATTTATTTTTTCAGGGGGAGGAGCACAATGGATGGAATGTGTTGTACCAAAATATGAAACAAGGACAAACTGCTAGCAAAGAACTAGCTGAATTCTTCAAGGAAAGGTAAACATGATTTATTTGTTATAATTTTAATTGAAAATACAGTTGGTGGTACACTCGGCTCACATAATGAGGGTTTGATCCCTAGCATGGATGAAAACATTGGGTATGTTTCCTTACTCCTGCTTTCCCTGTTCACCTAGCAGTAAGTAGATACCCGAGTGTTAGTCGACTATTGTGGATCGCATCCTGGGGGGTGGTAGTATACCTTCAGTAGAGCTGGGCTTTGAAATGAGTTGAGGTAGGATAACGTCTCTTAGCCTGCAAAATTGATGTGCAGAAGAAAAATTACAGTACAATGGAACCCCGAGTTTCAGCCACCCCGAGTATCGGCTGCTTCGAGTTTCGGTTGTTTTTTTTCAGCTAAATTTTGTCCTGAGTTTCGGCCATTGCCCCGTGTTTCGGCTGTTGCAACATATTTCGGCTGGCGTACCAGATCTGTCCGCCTGCCCGTGCTTGCGCGCCTCCCTGAGCAGGCGTCGTGAGCCAGTCTAGCTTTATTTATCCTTGAGTGAACATTACCCTGCACACTCATCCAAACATTTCACAATAAATTCATTGTGTTTAGTGCTTGTTTATTGATTGTGACTGTGAAATAAGACACCATGGGCCCAAAGAAACTTCATAGTGGCAGCCCTTTGGTAAAGAAAGTGACAGACACGATAGAATTGAAGAAAGAAATTGTAGCAAAGTACCAAAGTGGAGGTGGAAGAGAGAGGGAAGAATGTGCCTTCTTCAGTGATTCAGCGATTCTATGATATGTACGATACTAAGGCAGCATGAGTCGATAAAGACTATAGTGCCAGCCAGCGATAAAGTGCAGCAAATAAGTCAAGCGATTAATCGATAGAAAAAGGACAGCACGAAACTGACTCCTCCAATGTTGTTGGAGTTATATAATGCGACTGACAACACCGCCGTCTCTGGCGGCCATCGCCACCACTATGTAAGTCTTATCTTTCAGTGGCCCTTATACACCCAACAACAAACAACACAGCAACACTCGTCGGTTAGCGATAAAGACATACAACATATTTTATTCATTCTAGAGTATATATATCATGTTTCTATGTTATTAATATTGTTTATTATGTCATATTAGATGAATTGTGCTAGATAAATAAGCCGTAGAGTTGATATTAGTGTCAAATTGAAGGACTATCTTGTTCTGCCTCCAAACAAACTCTCCTGCCTCTCTCATACGCCAACAAGAGTCTTCAATAAAGGTAAAACTGATTTAACCCATTAACTGTCCCAAACGTGTATATATACGTTTCCACCGTAGCGCTCCGAACGTATATATACGTTTTTTTTACATGCTTTCTTATGGGGAAAATCAAGGTCGGAGCGCTAGAGGTAAAAACGTATATATACGTTTGGACAGTTAATGGGTTAAATGTTCATTTATCCATTAAAATTAGTGCTTTATATTTATTTCTCATTGTTTTCTGTATGTAAAACTATAGTATTTATTCTTTAAAAAAATGAATTTTTTGTGAATATTTTTGGGTGGAATGGATTAATTGTATTTACATTATTTCTTATGGGAAATATTGCTTCGACTTTCGGCCGTTTCGAGTTTAGGCCTAGCTCCTGGAACGGATTACAGCCAAAACTCGGGGTTCCACTGTATTTTATTTTTTTAAATACAGCCTATCCTCACTTAGCAACGTACTCGTTTACTGACGTTTCAGACTTACGACGGGCTCTCTGACCAGTATGCATACCTAAATAATGGATATTAGAGCTGAATTCCTCTATTCTGTTTATTACATTATACAGTACACTACTGTATGTATAAACATTTAAAAATACAGTGGTACCCCGAGTTTCATACAGCTCCCAACTCGAACAATTATGTAAGTATTATTGTAAGTGCTTTTGTAAGTTTATTTTTGGGGGTCTGAAACGGACTAATCTAATTTACATTATTCCTTATGGGAACAAATTCGTTCGGTAACGGCACTCGAACAGCCTTCTGGAACGAATTATGGCTGAAACTCAGGGTACCACTGAATACTAAAAATGTTATATGTAAATGGTGCAAGGGTAACATTAAAGCAATATCAAAGAGGGTTGATATAAACCTATTACCATTATAGTATGCTCCTCGTTTAGTGACAAATTCGTTTACCGACGTGGTATTAGGAACAGAACTCAGTCGTTAAGTGAGGAGAGGCTGTATATTGTGTGTCTGTATGTGCTTGCAACTGTAGTACTCTCCTAACTGTTTATCGGGTAATGAGCTCAAACTTCATGGCATCAACTTGTAATGATCAACTGACCTGTGTTATATACCATAAGCATATGAGCATTTCATTTAGAGTTTTTATATATTTTTTTTTTATAACACATCGGCCGTTTCCCACCAAGGCAGGGTGGCCCGCAAAAGAAAAACTTTCATCATCATTCACTCCATCACTGTCTTGCCAGAGGTGGGCTTACACTAGTTATAAAACTGCAACATTAACACCCCTACTTCAGAGTGCAGGCACTGTACTTCCCATCTCCAGGACTCAGGTCCGGCCTGCTGGTTTCCCTGAATCCCTTCATAAATGTTACCTTGCTCACACCCCAACAGCACGTCAAGTCCTAAAAACCATTTGTCTCCATTTGCTCCTATCTAACATGCTCATGCATGCTTGCTGGAAGTCCAAGCCCCTTGCACACAAAACCTCTTATAACCCCCTCCCTCCAACCTTTCCTAGGCCGACCCCTACCCCGCCTTCCCTCCACTACAGATTTATACACTCTTGAAGTCATTCTATTTTATTCCACCCTCTCTACATGTCCGAACCATCTCAGTAACCCTTCCTCGGCCCTCTGGATAATAGTTTTGGTAATCCCGCACCTCCTCATAATCTCCAAACTACGGATTCTCTGCATTATATTCACACCACACATTGCCCTCAGACATGACATCTCCACTGCCTCCAGCCTTCTCCTTGTTGCAACATTCACCACCCATGCTTCACACTCATACATTTCCCTCTTTGCTTTCATGGATAATGTTCTTTGTCTCCACAGACTCCTCAGTGCACCACTCACATTTTTTCCCTCATCAATTCTATGATTCACCTCATCTTTCATAGACCCATCTGCTGACATGTCCACTCCCAGATATCTGCATACATTCACCTCTTCCATACTCTCTCCCTCCAATCTGATATCCAATCTTCCATTACCTAATTTGTTTATTATCCTCATCACCTTACTCTTTCCTATATTCACCTTTAATTTCCTTCTTTTACATACCCTTCCAAGCTCATCAATGAATCTCTGCCCAAAATGCCTAGGCATGCTAGTGGCCTTTGTAATTAATATTTTATAACGTGTAAACCACACATTGTAAGCTTTACAAGGAAATGAACATATTGATTTTGATTTTGAACTTCTCTTCAGAATCTCCCAAAAACACAGTATCATCAGCAAAGAGCAACTGTGACAACTCCCACTTTGAATTTTTTATGAGAGTGCCACAGAACTTGACAGACGCATGCCTATCTGACATCACCCCGAAGCCAAATGACTTCGTAAAGGCAATAAATGACATGCCCATGCACTCCGCTCCAGGCCCAGACTCATGAAACTCCGTGTTCATCAAGAACTGCAAGAAGCCCCTATCACGTGCTTTTAACATCTTATGGAGAGGGAGCATGGACACTGGGGTCGTCCCGCAGTTACTAAAAACAACAGACATAGCCCCACTCCACAAAGGGGGCAGTAAATCAATAGCAAAGAACTACAGACCAATAGCGCTAACGTCCCATATCATAAAAATCTTTGAAAGGGTTCTAAGAAGCAAGATCGCCACTCATCTTGATACCCATCAATTGCACAACCCAGGGCAGCATGGGTTTAGAGCAGGTCGCTCCTGTCTGTCCCAACTACTGGACCACTACGACAAGGTCCTGGATGCTCTAGAAGACAAACAGAATGCAGATGTTATATACACAGACTTTGCAAAAGCCTTTGACAAGTGTGACCATGGTGTAATAGCACACAAAATGCATGATAAAGGAATAACAGGAAAAGTTGGTAGATGGATCTATAATTTCCTAACAAGTAGAACACAAAGAGTAGTAGTCAACAGAGTAAAGTCTGAGGCAGCTACTGTGAAAAGCTCTGTTCCACAAGGCACAGTACTCGCTCCCATCATGTTCCTCATCCTCATATCGGACATATACAGGGATATAAGCCACAGTGCCGTGTCTTCTTTGCAGATGATACCCGAATCTGTATGACAGTGTCCACCGTTGAAGACACTGCAAAACTCCAAGCAGACATAAACCAAATCTTTAAATGGGCTGCAGAAAACAGTATGAAGTTCAATGATGAGAAATTTCAATTACTCAGATACGGAAAACGGGAAGAAATTAAAATCTCATTGGAGTACAAAACTAATTCCAACCACACAATAGAGCGAAAAACTAATGTCAAAGACCTGGGAGTGATCATGTCAGAGGATCTCACCTTCAAGGACCATAACACCGTAGCAATTGCATCTGCTAGAAAAATGACAGGATGGATAATGAGAACCTTCAAAACCAGGGATGCCAAGCCCATGTTGACACTTTACAGATCGCTTGTTCTATCTAGGCTGGAATATTGCTGCACACTAACTGCACTTTTCAAGGCGGGTGAAATTGCTGACCTTGAAAATGTGCAGAGAACCTTCACGGCACGCATAACTGCGATAAACCACCTCAATTACTGGGAATGCTTGAAGTTCCTAAACCTGTACTCTCTAGAATGCAGGCGGGAGAGATACATTATTATATACACGTGGAAAATTCTTGAGGGATTAGTACCAAACTTGCACACGAGAATCACTCCCTATGAAAGGAAAAGACTCGGCAGGCGATGTAACATCCCCTCAATGAAAAGCAGGGGTGCCACTAGCAGGTTGAGGGACAACATAATAAGTGTCAGGGGCCCAAGATTGTTCAACTGCCTCCCAGCATACATCAGGGGAATTACCAACAAACCCCTGGCTGTCTTCAAGCAGGCACTGGACAGGCACCTAAAGTCGGTACCTGACGTTGGACTGTGTGTGGCCAGCAGTAACAGCCTGGTTGATCAGGCTCTGGTCCAACATGAGGCCTGGTCACAGACCAGGCCGCAGGGGCGTTGACCCCTGGAATTCTCTCCAGGTAAACTCCAGGTAACACCTCTTGACAACACCTGAGCATTCACTTCTCTTACAACTCCATCTATAAATATATTGAACAACCATGATGACATCACACATACCTGTCTAAGGCCAACTTTTACTGGGAAATAATCTCCCTCTCACCTACATACTCTAACCTGAGCCTCACTGCCCTCGTAAAAACTCTACACTGCTTTCAATAACCCACCTCCTATTCCATACATTTGCAACATCTGACACATTGCCCCCCTCTCCACCCTATCATATGCCTTTTTCAAATCCATAAATGCCACAAAAACCTCTTTACCCTTATCTAAATATTGTTTACCTAAGAGTAACGTGTTTCCACCATAAACACATCGTCTATCAAAGACCCCACTACGAAATGAAGCCCCACACCTCTAACTTCCACAGCAGGCGTATACACCATCCCCTGTGGATTCTGTTCCAAGAAATATGTAGGTGAAACAGGCAGAGATCTTGCAGTCCGCCTGAATGAGCATCGAAATGCCAGTAACATAGATGACTTTAGGTACACCTGTGTCCTCCACAGAGACTCCATGGGGCATTTGATGAACTGGGATGAGGCACAACTCATTCTCACCAAACAAAACCTTAGACGCGGACGGTGTCTATAAGTCTTGCTAATCTGTCACCGACACAATACGTATAATGTAACACTGGAAACCACAAAATTTATAAAACATTAGCATACATGATACTCAAGCAGGCAAAGCACCACCTACCCAGCAACACAGGAGTCACATGATCTCATCGTCTACCCATCCTCATCCCAACATGACATTCTTCAGGTCACCATGTGTCACTCACACCTCACTCTCTGCCTATATATACTGTCTTTCAACCTCTGTATGTTAGAAGTGAACAAGGTCCCAGGACCAAAACGTTTTCTAATAAATATGTCTTAGTGTTTGCTCACGTTTATTTCTAAACAACTTGTTTACACTCATGCTGAAGAAGTTCCTTCTTATAGCTCTTTTGCTCACTTTAGTCTTTTGTTTCTAATTATACCGCTTGTCCTTGTAGCCTCCTATCCTTGTCAAACTATCATTATAAGAACATAAACATGGAGGAACACTGCAGCAGGCCTATTGACCCATACTAGGCAAGTCTCTCCAATCCAATCATTGCCACCCACATATTTGTCCAACCTGTTCCCTAAGCTACCCAAGAAGTTAGCTTTAACATCTCAGGTCCTAATCAAAATTCAGTCTTTCTCGTCGTATATTTGTCTAACCTATTTTTAAAGCCCTCTTTAAGGTTTTATCTTCTAAGACCCTACTTGGCAGATTGTTCCACTCATTGACAGCTCTGTTTGTAAGTCCCTAAATCAAATTTTTTCTAATTAAATTGTTATTTCTAGTTCTTTCTTGATTTGATATCCTTAGTACTTTATTTATATCGCCTTTCTTTTTGTTTGTCTTCCACTTGTATACTACACTGATATATCTTCTCATTCTGTCTCTCAAGAGAGTGAAGCTTCGTGGCTCTCAGTCTATCGTTGTATGAGAGATTCCTTATACAATGGATGAATTTTGTCCTCCATCTCTATGTTCTCCATTGTATTTATATCCATTCTGTAGTATGATAACCAAAACTGAACTTTCTTTCTTTCTTTCAACACGTCGGCCGTTTCCCACCGAAGCAGGGTGGCCCAAAAGAAAAAACGAAAGTTTCTCCCTTTACATTTAGTAATATATACAGGAGAAGGGGTTACTAGCCCCTTGCTCCCGGCATTTTAGTCGCCTCTTACGACACGCATAGGCTTACGGAGGAAGAATTCTGTTCCACTTCCCCATGGAGATAAGAGGAAATAAGAACAAGAACTAGTAAGAAAATAGAAGAGAACCCAGAGGGGTGTGTGAATATACATATGCTTGTACATGAATGTGTAGTGTGACCTAAGTGTAAGTAGAAGTAACAAGACATACCTGAAATCTTGCATGTTTATGAGACAGAAAAAAGACACCAGCAAAACTGAACTGTATAATCTAAATTAGGCCTTACTTGTGATGTATAGAGCTGTACAATAACTTTTGGACTTCTTTTATATGTACTTCTTGATATAAATTCAAGTTATCTGTTAGCTTTATTGCATATACTTAGGCACTGTTATCTTGACTTCCGATTTTTGCTTACCGGACTCCCATATCTTTTTCACATTCTGTATGATCAAGCTCTGCATCACCTAGTTTATAATTACGTGGGTTATTTTCATTACCAAGGATTAGTACTCTGCACTTGTCCACATTGAACTGCATCTGCCACTTTTCAGACCATGACATTAGTTTGTCCAAATTTTCTAAGTTCATTGGTATCTTCCTTAGAATCTATTATTCAGCCTATTTTTATGTTATCAAATTTACTCATGTTGGTTGTTATTCCTTCGTCAAGGTCATTAATGTAAATTATAAGCAACAACGAGCCTAAAACTGATTCTTGTAGAAACCCACTTATGACAGGTCTCCATTTAGATTTCACCCCATTTATGCAAACTCTTTGCTTTCTATTGGTCAGCCTTACCTCAGTCTATGTTAGAACCTTTCCTCCTTTACCATGAGCTGCCACTTTTCTTAACAGTCTTCTGTGTGGTACTCTATCAGAAGCTCTAATGAAATCCAAATAAACAATACAGTGGACCCCCGGAAATCGAACATTCTTCATTCCAGAATGCTGTTACCAAACGAATTTATTCCCATAAGGAATGATGTAAATTAGATTAGTCCGTTTCAGACCCCCAAAAATACACCTATAAAAGCACTTTCAATAATAAACTTACATAATAGGGCGAGTTGGGAGTGTTCGATTTCTGAGGGTCCACTGTACGTATATTCTTTATTTTGGTTCACTGCTTCAAATTCTTTATGGAAGTAGGTAAGTAAGTTTGTCAGGTAGAAACCTCTATATCGGCCATAATTTATAATAATACTATGCTATTGATGTCAGGCTTATTGGGTGGTAATTTGATGGAATTAATGTATCTTCTGATATAAAGACAGGATTTTCATAAGCCATGTTCCACATCTTCAGCACAACACCAGTTTGGACAGATGCATTAAACAGGCTTGTTAGCAGCTTATTAAGTTCCCACTTGCACTCTTTAGGACCCTTGAAAACAGTTTGTTGGGGCCAGGGGGACTTATTTTGTTTGTCTACTTGTTTGATAACTATATCCCTAATGACTGTAATATTTCTGAATTTGTTTTCTTCAGGACCTAAATAATTATTAATTGCTGAGATATTTATATCTTCTGTGTGAAGACTGACAAAAAGTTGCTATTAAAAAGAGAGCACATTACCTGCTCATTATCAGTAAGCTGCCCAAACCTAGTTATCAGTGGTCCTATTTTTTCTCTGATCTTTGTTGCATATGCTTGAAAGAATCCTTTTGGATTAGTCTTTGATTCACTAGCTACATTAATTTCATAGTCATATTTAGTCTCTCTAATTCCCTTATTTCTCTTTCAGTATGATCAAAATAGTCAGTAAGGTTATCGTCTCTCCTTTTGATGTTCCTATAAATTCTTCTCTTCTCTCCCAATAGATGCTTTAGTCTCCTATTCAGCCATTTGAGATTGTTTTTATTTGACCTAATTTCTCTCTGGGGGCTATAAATTTTGGGAACATTGTACATTATCAAGAAGAACATCATGTTCGTGGATCCTATCATTATTGTAAGTATGATTTCCACAGATTACCACAGATTACCACAGTCAAACATCCGCCACTTTAGTGAAAAACTAGGAAACCTGATAATCGATTCACGCCTTAACAAAGATCATTTGCTGCTCACAGGAGATTTCAACATAAATCTCCTACATGACCAAGACCCACAGGTAACTGAATTCACAAACACTATGAGCAACTGCTTATTACTACCAACAATATCAAAACCTACAAGAATCTCCGATAATAGTACCTCGTTACTAGACCACATCTGGACTAACACAATATCCCCTCTAAAATCAGGCATAATCACAGAAAACACCACAGACCACTACCCTACCTTTCTCATAACTAACCTAGGCATTCTTCCCCAAGAAATTGCAAAAGTTACCTTCAGACTACATAATGAGTCAGCTGTTAATAATTTTATATCAGCTATGACGAACATTGACTGGCTTAATGAATTAGAAACACATTCAGATACTAATGAATGCATCAAGAACTTTCTTAAAAAAACACACAACCTCTATAACAGACATTGCCCGAAAAAAACTAAACCGATCACAGCTAAGAGACTTAACAATCCCTGGCTAACACCCAGCATCCTTAAATCCATAAACAAGAGGCACCAATA
>WNWK01031709.1:0-22498 GCA_009830355.1 Cherax destructor
TATCATCTTCTTTTTTTCCTTCCCCTGTTGTATGCCCCGGGTTGTACTCTGAGATGTACCCCCCTAACCCTTGGAAGAGAAATTTTCTAAGGCGCATATACCACTTATTCTGACGCTTCACTGGTAATATTCCCCTTTCCGCTACTGGAACTATTTCGAAGGGCTTGGAGTTCATATTCCTATACTTCATCACCATTGCCACATCTGAGCCCGGATATGATAAAAAGTTCCGTCTTCGTTCTGGTCAACTGGACGAACAAGCGTCACAGCACCAGGGTAGGCTGTGGGTCGTCTGGGTTTCCTCCTTATACAGGAATTTGGTCACAAATTTAAACCCAAACCACCTCATAACCTTAAAGTCCCCACTAACACCCCCATCAATGTTAGAACTGTCACTGGGAATAAAAGTGTCCCAATTCGCCGAGGATAAGGTTTTTCTTGGGTTGGAGGCATGGTGGCCCCAAGTGAACTGAAATGGTGTTCCCCTGCACCACTGGGTCCGTTTTTCCTACCACTGGGAGACCCATTCTCTCACCCCTAAACCTATCAGCTGTTTCCGTTAATTTGAAGCCGCTAAATTTACGCTTACAAATCGGCCCCCCTGCTCTAAAACGTACTAGTACGGCACCAACCCCGAAAGGGTTAAAGGGGCGCTTCTGGAAAAAAGGATGGAGGGTTATAGTGGAATGTTTCTTTTTTTTTAGGTCACCTCCTTGGTTAAACAGTCAATGTTTAAAATAATAATAATAATAATAATTAAAATTATAATGAATATATTAAAAAAGGTCAATTAAGAAGAAATAAAGCACTATAATTTACTCATTTTTTTAAGATAAAAAAATAATAACCCAAGTTCATCAAGAAATACAGTTAAGTTAATAAAGTAAAATCACTCAAATAACATTCTTGGGTAAAAATTCAACTTTCTAAGCATTAAATAAATCAAGTCCATCTCTTTAACATAAAAAAAAAAACCACAATAACATTGTTTGAGAGCAAACTTAAAAAAGTTCTACAATAAAAAGCATGGAAGGAGATTATTATTTTTAAATCAAAGAGCGCTAAACCACAGGGATGCAGGGAAATGGGTTTAAGGGGAATGGATGATTAGTAGGGTATGGATGAGCAGGACAGTGGATAGTGCAGGGATGAGGGTAGCAAAAGAGATCGAGATAGAAGGGACTGAGGGAGGTGCTAGAAGTATAATCTTAGATTTGCAGGAAGTTTCTGTCAAAAGTAATAGAGAGTCAGGTTAAAAGGGAAAGGTCCATCTGCAAGAAGGAAGGTAAAGGGGCCGCGAGCGAAGACACCATTGGAGGTAAATTCTCCTTTCGTTGATATTATTATTATTATTTAATCAAATAGAAACGCTAAACCACAGGGGTTATACAGCGCTGCAGGTTATTGTGGGATGCAGGAGGTGGGTTGTAAGAGGGAGATGGATGATTAGTAGGGTATGGAGTGCAAGATGACTTGGATAGTGCAGAGGTAGGGTAGCAAGATCGAGGTAGAAGGGACTGAGGAGGTCTAGAGGTATAATCTTCAGAGTTTTGTAGTAAGTAAATTTCGTCAAAAAGTCAATGAGAGAGTCAGGATTAAGGAGGTCCATCCAAGAAGGAAGGAAAAGGGCGGGCGAAGTCGTTGGAGGTAAATTCTCGTGCTCGTTATGATGGGCAGTCCAACAGGATATTAACAGACACTGAACCTAAATGCTCACAGAGGGGTAGGGCCTTTCCATGAGATACCGATAAGACGAGGTGGCCAATGCGAAGACCGAAGACGGGAAGGGTAGTCCCCAACCTCACATTGGTGACAAGAAAACCAAAAACCTATAACCGGTTTAATAGAATGAAGGTTATTCAGCAGGTCAGACCCTGTTTTCCAACGGGTGCGAAGGTGGGTAGCAATGACCGCAAAATAGTCCTGAAAGAAATTTATGAAACTGGAAGGTCATGTCTGCTGACCGCGCAGCAGTGTCTGCCTTTCATTGCCCTGCGTCAACATGACCAGGGAAAAAAAACAATATCTTTTCTTGCTAAAGATTGGAGTCCAAAGTGGATCGAATAACTAGGGGGTAAGTGTATCAATTTTTGGATAGCCTGTAAACATAAGGGAGTCTGAAACGACCACAAATGGTACACAGGCAAGATGAATACGGATAAGTCCCGAATCTCAATTCAGCCTAAATACCCGAGGGTAACAGAAGCCCTCGTCACCTCCGGAAACACTGCCAAACCGCGCCGTCGAATGACTTTGAACCATCGGTGTATACTGTGATGGCATGGGAATGAGAACGGAAGTGGTCTGAAAAAGGAAACGAGAAGCCGGAGTATTGGGCTTTTGCCAATGAAAATAGAACGACAAGGACGAGGAACTTCCCAAAAAAGGGGGCCCATGAACATATAAAGGCGGAAGCTGAAGGAAGACAAGGGAATGCAGACGAAAGAAAAGGGCGGTAAACAGGGGCGCAACAAATAACAGTCTACTAACATCTGGCAATCCTTCATGAAGGTTCGGAGTCAGGGCGAACATAATAGGAACAATGTCATCACGAAGATCGAAAGGATGGAATGTTCCTTCCATAGAGGTTCTCAACCGGGGAAAACAAAAACACCAAGGCATAACGTAATCCTGGTGATGGATGGGATTAAGGCTGGAAAGAGTGGCGGAAGCTGCCGAAATTCTGGTCACCAAATCGAGTTTCGATAAAATTAGGGCCGAATTAAGGAAGGAAGTTCTGATCGCCCCCATGAAAGATGTGCAGGGGTTTTAAGGAATTCAGCTGGCTATGACAAATCGCTTCAGAAAGGTAATGGAGGTTTCCAGGACAAGGGTCAAACAGGAGGCCAGAAACCTCTTATCATTCTGGGATACGTGAGCCTATAGGTACAATGGATGATCAGAACCACTGAACGTCTATGAACGTAATTTGATGATTTTGCCACTATAAAAAAA
Source organism: Cherax destructor (assembly GCA_009830355.1). Lineage (NCBI taxonomy): Eukaryota > Metazoa > Arthropoda > Malacostraca > Decapoda > Parastacidae > Cherax > Cherax destructor. The sequence goes on from WNWK01031709.1 coordinate 2,956, forward strand.
ACCCGTGGTGGTGGCCCAATAGAAACCCGTTGATGGCTGGGAAAACTGCAATGAGGTGACAGTCAGCACCTGCACAAGCTATACAAATCATCCACATAGAGGATACCAAATATTGGATGGAGAACAGATGCCAGATTATTTATACAAGCAGAAAAGTGTTGTGCTCAGAACACATCCCTGAGGACACCTTCAGCTTGGACAAATTCCGGGAGAGTTCATTACTAACCCGGGGAAATGTCTGTCAGTTAAGAAGGCCTTGAAAGAATGGTGGTTCCTCGGAGGCTAAGGGGGGCCTGGCCAAGATATTATATCTCCAAGTTGTATCATAACTTCCCAAGGTCGAAAAAGATAGTGATAACCGAATGGTTTTCCAAAGGCATTGAATATATGTATCCAAGCGCAGAAAGGGGGTCAATAGAAGGCCCTTGGAAGCCATACTGACTAGGGGAGAGACTGTTATGGTCTCTAAAACCACATCAAACGTCTATTAACTGACGTTCCATCCCTGAAATTACTGGTAAAGTGATGGGACGGTAGTGAAGGATCACGTCCGTAGCACCTGGTTTTCGAAAAGGAGAACAATAGCAAAACTTCCACAGCAGGAAGAACTCCTTGCGACCATATGAGATTAAAAAAGAACTCCTTGCGACCTAGAGATTAAAAAGTCGTAAGAGGACAGTAAGAGCAGACTGATGTAAATCTGGCAACGAATATTATGCCGTCTGGCCCAGCTGCTGATGATCGGCAAGCGAAGTGTTGCCTCCAGTTCCTGAAGGGTAAAAGGCACATTATAGGTTCTTCTGAGATAAAAATCAAGGGGTTTAACTCACTGGCAGACTTAGAAAAAGGATCGGGGCATAGAGGGGCCCCCAGAAATCCAAGATGTTACCAATTTCAGTGGCAACATCAAAGGTAGTGCTATATCAACACCAGCAACCTAAGAACAGGACCGGGTGGGGGAAATACCCCAATTTCCCACTTTCCAGACTGCACTCATCAAGGAAGCCGAAGGACAGTAGAAACTAATCTCGCCAGCAATTTTACACAGAGAACGGCAGCTGCTCTCTTCGCTTGAAATCAAGGAGTCTTCTGTGGTTTTTGTTATACCAAACGCCCCACGCGCTTTCAAACGCACTGCCCGAGCACAACAGGAGACCACCAAACCACCTGAGGATGTTCCCCGGGAGGTTTGGGAAAGAATGTGTTAATTATTAATCAAAAGAAGCCTAAACCACAGGGTTATACAGCGTTGCAGGTTGTAGGATCAGGGAGGGGGTTGTAAGGGGAGATGGACATTAGTAGGGTATGGGTAAGATGCGGTGGATAGTGCAGGGGAGGAGGTAGCAAGAGATCGGGTGAAGGGACTGAGGGGGTGCGAGGTATAATCTTCAGGGTTTGTGTAGAAGTCGTTTCCCAAAAAGTCAATAGAAGTCAGGTTAAAGGAGGGGCCATCTGAAGAAGGAAGGTAAAGAAAGGGCCGCAGAGCGAAGACGTCGTTGGAGGTAAATTCTGCGTGCTCGTTGATGAGGGGCAGTCCAACAGGATATTCGAACGAACTGGAACCTGACAATGCTCACAAGGGGGAGGGAGCCTCTCCATGGTCCCAGATAAGACAGGTGGCCGTCGAAAGGAGGGTGTCTCCCAACCTCGACTTGGTGACAAGAAGGGCCAGAAACCTATAACCGGTTTAATAGAATGAATTTGTTATTCACGGTCAGACCAGCTTGTTGCCAACGGGTGCGAAGGTGGGTAGCAATGACCCAAAAGTCCGTGAAAGGAACATCTATAAAACTGGAAGGTCATGCTGCTGACCGCGCAGCAGTGTCTGCCTGTTCTTGCCCTGTCGTCAACGACAGGGAAACAAAAAACAATATCTTTATGCTTCAAAATGGGCGAACAAAGGTGGATCGAAGAACTAGGGGGTGAGGTTATCAATTTAATCCTTAAAGACAAGGGAGTCTGAAACGAACAAATGGTGATACAGGCATAGATGAATGGATAAGTGCCACAAGAATGGCATACAATTCACCGTAAATATGCTGGCGAGGGAACAGATCCCCGTCGACGCTGTCCGAAACACTGCTGCGAATCCGACGCCTCAGATGACTTTGAACCATCAGTTATACTGCGATGGCATGGGAATAGAACAAAATGTCAGAAAGAAAAGCGAGAACCCCGTAGGCGTTGGGCTTTTCGCGCAGGTGAGGGAATAGAACAGACACGGACGAGGAACTTCCCAAGGGGTAGGGAAAGGGTAAGCCACATGAACATATAAAGGCGAGCTGAAGGAAGACAAAGTGAATGCAGCGAAAAAAGGGGAAAAATAAACGGGGCAGAACAAATAACGGCGTCTACTAACATCTGTGACAATCCTATACATGGAAGGATTGCGGAGGTCATGGCGAACATAAAGAATAATGTGCATCCGACATCGGACAAGGAGGTTTCGCCTCAAAGGCTCCAACCGGGAAGAAAAAAAGCACCAAGGAAGGTAATCCCTGTGATGGATGGGATTAAGGCTGGGAGTGGCAGGAGGGCTCGAAATTTTGGTCCATAATCGGTTTGATAAATTGGGCTGAGGTAGGCGAAGGAAAGTTCTCGATCAGCCCCCATGAAAGAGTGCGAGGGTTTTAAGGGGTTCAGCCGGCTATGGCAAGTCGCCTTCAGAGGGTAATGGATTTCCGGACAATCTGCGGTCAAACAGGGGCCGAGAAACCCTTATCACGTTCTGGGATACGTGAGCCGTATGGTACAATGGATGATCAGAGACCACTGAATGTCAGTGAACGTAATTTGATGATTTTGCCACTAGAAAACTTAAACCCGTGGTGGTGCCCAATCAGAAAGGTTGATGGCATGCTGGAGGAAACTGCAATGAGGTGACAGTCAGCACCTGCACAACTATAGAAAGTCATCCCATAGAGCGATGAACAAATTTGGATGGGAGAACAGATGCCAGATTATTTATAGCAAGCAGAAAAAGTGTTGTGCTCAGAACACATCCCTGGGGACACCTTCAGCTTGGACAAATTCCGGGAGAGTTCCTTACGAACCCGGACCGAAAATTCTGTCAGTTAAGAAAGCCTTAAGAAAGAATGGCAAGTTGCCTCGGAGGCTAAGAGTGGGCCTGGGCCAAGATATTATATCTCCAAGTTGTATCATAAGCCTTCTCAAGGTCAAAAAGAAAAGCGATAACCGAATGGTTATTCGCAAAGGCATTGAATATACATATCCAAGCGCAGCAAGGGTCAATGGCAGAACGGCCCTTACGGAAACCATACTGATAGGGGGGAGACTATTGTGAGTCTCTAAATACCACATCAAACGTCTATTAACTGGGACGTTCCATTACCTTGCAAACTGCACTGGTAAGAGCGATGGGACGGTAGTGAGAGGGATCACGTCCCGTAGCACCTGGTTTTCGAAAAGGAGAACAATAGCGACTTCCACAGCTGGGAATAACTCCTTGCGACCATATAAGATTAAAGAGTCGTAAGAGGACAGTAAGAGCAGACTGATGTAAATGCTAGCATACGAATATGTATGCCGTCTGGCCCAGCTGCCGATGATCGGCAAGCAGAGAGTGTTGCCTCCAGTTCTTGAAGGGTAAAAGGCACATTGCAGGATTCTTCTCTAAGAAGAAAAATCTAAGGCTTTAACTCGCTGGCAGACTTAGAAGAAAGGAACGAGGGCATAGATGGAGCCCTGAGAAATGCGGACGAGATGGTTACCAATTTCAGTGGCAGCGGCAGAGGGTGTGCTATATCGACACCAGCAACCTGAAGAACAGGAGCCGGGTCGGGGAGAATTTACCACTTAATTTCCGCACTTTCTTCCAGACTGCACTCATCAGGAAGCCGAAGTACAGTTGAAACGTAATCTCGCCAGCAAGTGCGTTTAGCATCACGTATGACACGACGAGCAATAGCTCTCTTCTGCTTGAAATCAAGGAGTCTCTCTGTGGTTCTGTTATATCGATACCTGCCCCATGCAGCACGTTTCAAACGCACTGCCCGGCACAAGCAGGAGCCCACCAAGGCACGCACTTCTGAGGATGCTTGCCCGAGGTTTGGGGAATAGAATGTGAAGCCGCTGTGAAGATGGAGGACGAAAAGATGTAAAACCTCATCAATGGAGGACGAATAGGAACCTCATGAAAGGCAGTAAGATGTGCGTAAAGGTCCCATTTCGCCGGTCAAATTTGCCAGCGTGGGCAAAGAGTGGAGAAAACAGAGGGGACTTAAGGATGATTGAAATGATCGCTGTCATGTAAGCCCGGGAGGACAGACCAGGTGAAGTAAAGGACAGTAGATGAAGAGCAGATGCAAAGATCGATGCAGGAAAAAAGAATGAGTTCGGGGATCAAAATGGGTAGGAGTACCCGTATTTAAAACATGGAGGGAAGAGAAGCAAGAAATGCCTCCAACTGAATGCCACAGGAGTCACAGTGCGATCCTCCCCAAGAAAATGGTGTGCGTTAAAATGCCGAGTAATGAAGGGGTGGCGGTAAGGAAGAAACCAGAAAATCAACATCTGGGATAGACATTGCCTGCGAAGGGAGATATAAAGAACAGAGTGATACCACTTATTCAAGTGGATACGGGCTGCGGTGTAATGTAAGGAAGAAGGAACATAGAGCTGACGGTATGGAACACCTGTGCGTATAAGAAGAGCACTTTCGTTAAAGGTTCCATCGGAAAAAGGATCCGATGAATATAACAAATCATAGACTGAAAAGGCCCGATAACAGTGGTTGTAATTTGGGTTCTTGCAAACAGACCCCAACAGGGAAAACTGAAACAACACCTGAAGCTCACCCTGGTTACCCTGAGGCCTCGGATATTCCACTGCAAATAAGCCATGATTTATGGAGAGAAAGATATAAGTGGAAGTAGAGGAATCCATGGACTAGGGTTAGAAAAGTCCCAAATGTGGAGGTAGCGGAAGACCTGTAATCAGGAAGGAGGAGGACGTTGTGAAGGAAGGGGGTTGAGACGAAGAAGAGAGATGAGGAACCTCAGGTGGAGAGTGTCCATCGGTCCAGAAATATATTCTGCAATAGCTTCCAGTGTTTTGGAAGTCAAAGATGCAGAATGTGGGACTACATTAGAAATGGAAGAAGAGTGAGTAATGATCGGAGTCTATAGACTGTACTAAAGTAGAGGGCGAGGAGATAGAAGAGGAAACTGTCAAAGGGGCTTGGGGGGGGAACAGGGGATGAAGGTAGTGTATGAGGAGGAGGATGAACCTCCACATGTTATAGAACTAGGAAGAGGCGAAGAACCTGGCAGTAGGGATTTTTTTTCCAGGCTTATGAGAAGGGGGCCTGAGGTTTAGGTGAAGGACGAGGACGTGTAGACTCAGAAGTGTGCGAGTGAGTAGAGGAAGGAGTGTGGACAGGGATGGGAGCCGAGGTAGGGACGTCGAGGCCAAGAATATCAAAAGGATTCGAGACAGGAGTGATTGAGGATGAGGCGACCACAGAGGAAGCCATGGAAGTTGGGACCCCAGAAGCGGGGGGACGTTTGCAATCAAGAATAGGGAATGTGGAAGTCTCCTTGAAGGCGTAGCTGAGAGACGAGCCATAGCATATGAGAAGCCTTCCGCTTCTTTGAGACAACGGATTTCCCGCTCATTCAGGTAAACCTGACAACGGCGAGAATCGACGGATGTGCTTCATGACAGTTAAGGCAAGAGGGAGGTAGAGTACAAGAAGAACTGGCATGGTCGTCAGCACTGCAGACTGGGCATTCGGCCATGGACCTGCAATATTTCCGGATGACCAAAGCAGCAGTTTCTACACTGTTGCGGTGTAGGGGTCACCTTTCGGACCTGCAAACGTTGACCTGCAATGTAAACCGAAGGTGGTAGTTCACGGCAGTCAAATGTTAAACGAGCTATATTGCAAGGATAACGTCTTCGTTATTGGCGGGAGGACAAAAGTGTCAACTTTAGGATAGGGAGTTCTTGGAGCTCAGCTGCTCGAAAATGTCATCACCACATGTCTGGAAATTCCGTTGGACAATGGTGTGGGGCAAAATGACAGAACCACAACAAGAATTGAGGAATGGTGCTTGTCAATAGTAACAGGAGCAGAATCTATGGTTGTAAGAAGAGAAAGATCCGAGCTTGGCCAGCATTCTGGACCGTGATGATGCGAGTGCCGCTCTTGAGAGCGTGAAATGAGATGTCTTTACCAACATGGCGTAGCAGAGCTTTACCAATACTATGGTCTGAAAGATAGGTATTAGGAGAAGTCGGTCGCAGAGTAAAAAACTTAGTCCATTGAGTAGTTTGAAACAGAGAGTTTAAGGGGAGTGTGTGACGAGCTGGTCGTTTCTGCGATGAACGAGAAGGGAGTGTCGAATAGTCATGTGTGGGTCTTGGTCGTTTGGGTGGGACCGGGGTGGTCGATGGGAGACGGCGAGCAATTCGAAATTGCCGCACCGTCGAGGAGAAGCCGGAATCAAGGTCAGAGAAGAGCGAAGGTCAGACATATCGAAAGGTGAAGTCGGGTCCCTTGTACCTGAAGCAGGTGACGAACCAGCACCAGCAAGAGGTACAGGGGCATGAGAGGTGTCCAAAGAGTCATCCGTTAACGAGGCAGGGTCAGTACTGGGTGCGGTATCAGGAAGGGGCCCGGGGGTAGTGGGTTCATGGATTGGGTCAGCCATGGTTAGGTTACTTCTTTCTTTTTATTTTTAAGAAAAAAAAGAAAGAAGAAAATAAAAATAAAAAAAAAAAAAAGGGGGAAACGTGGAGGAATAGCTCCTAGGAGGAATGAAAGTGAGCGTAAATCCCCCTCCGTGCCCAAGAGGACCTCAACACCGCAAGTGGTGCAGATGCAGCATGGAACCCGTGCCATACCCTACCCTTCATGCCAGTAAACCAGCAATCCGGGATAGCAACCTCACATCCACCGAGCCATCTCGGCGGACAAAAGAGAGGGCGGCCGGATATCCGCCACAAAGCATACCGCCTTCGGCCACCCCCCCCGGAATCCGAAAGGTGGCCTCAGAGATACACCCGTCGCCCGAAAGATAACCAAGGCCACCCCGGGTGACCGGAGAGGATCGGACATCCCCAGGCGATCCAGATTCCCGGCAAACTACACCACCGCCAAGAACCTCGACGGAATGGGATGGACCACGATACCCTTCCCCTACCTAGGAACTAGAATGCCTGAGGAGAAGAACTCCCAGGGTAAAACTAGGAAGGAAATAAGGGAGGGATGGGGAGGAGGAGGAGGAAGGGAAAAGGGAGGATGGGGAAGATGGGAAAGAGGGAGGGGGGATTGGGGGGTAATTAGGTTCAGTCTGAGGAAGAAGACCAAGAGGTCCAATTCCTCAGAACAATAGCCTCTTTACCACGACAAGGAGCCCCCCTTAAAGAGGAGGAAGACGACCAAAAGGTCCAATTCCTAAGACCAATAGCCTCTTTACCTCGTCAAGGAGCCCCCCTTAAAGAGGTCCAAATAGGGTAAAAAAAAAAAAAAAAAAACCAGAAAAGAGAAGGGGACTCTCCTTCCAATTATTATTATAATCAAATAGAAGCGCTAAACCACAGGGGTTATACAGCACTGCAGGTTATTGTAGGATGCAGGGAGAGTGGGTTGTAAGAGAGAGATGGATGATTAGTAGGGTATGGAGTGCAGCATGACGGTGGATAGTGCAGGGATAGAGGGTAGCAAGAGATCGAGGTAGAAGGGACTGAGGGAGGTGCTAGAGGTATAATCTTCAGAGTTTGTGAAGTAAGTCAGTTTCTGTCAAAAAGTCAACAAGAGAGGCAGGATTAAAGGAGGGTCCATCTGCAAGAAGGGAAGGTAAAGAAAGGGCCGCAGAGCGAAGACGTCGTTGGAGGTAAATTCTGCGTTCTCGTTGCTAGAGTGGGCAGTCCAGCAGGATATGTCGAACAGACACTGGAACCTGACAATGCTCACAGAGAGGGGCAGGGAGCCTCTCCATGAGATACCCATAAGACGAGTGTGGCTGATGCGAAGACGGGAGAGTGTAGTCTCCCAACCTCGACATTGGTGACAAGAAGGCCAGAAACCTATAACCGGTTTAATAGAATGAAGTTTGTTATTCATCAGGTCAAACCAGCGTTGTTGCCAACGGGTGCGAAGGTGGGTAGCAATGACCGCAAAATAGTCCGTGAAAGGAACACCTCTATATGAAACTGGAAGGTCATGTACTGCTGACCGCACAGCAGTGTCTGCCTGTTCATTGCCCTGTACGTCAACATGACCAGGGACCCAACAAGACAATATCTTTATGCTTGCTAAAGATACAAGGGGGTAGAGGAAAGGGTGAAGCCACATGAACATATAAAGGCGGAAGCTGAAGGGAAGGCAAGAGTGAATGCAGACGAAGAGAAATGGGACGAAGTAAACAGGGGCGACAAACAAATAACGAGCGTCTACTAACATCTGTGACAATCCTATACATGGAAGGATTGCGGAGGTCATGAGAGCGAACATAATAGCGAATGCAATGTGCATCACGACGATCGGACAAGGATGGAATGTTCGCTTCTACATAGAGGCTCTCAACCGGGGAAGAACGAAAAGCACCAAGGCATAAGTGTAATCCCTGGTGATGGATGGGATTAAGGCTGGAAAGAGTGGCAGGAGAAGCTGCCGAATATATCTGGTCACCATAATCTAGTTTCGATAAAATTAGGGCCGAATGTAGGCGAAGGAGAGTTCTACGATCAGCCCCCCATGAAAGATGTGCTAGGGTTTTAAGGAGGTTCAGCCGGCTATGACAAGTCGCCTTCAGAGAGGTAATCTGAGGTTTCCAGGACAATCTGCGGTCAAACAGGAGGCCAAGAAACCTGACTGTATCACGTTCTGGGATACGTGAGCGGTATAGGTACAATGGATGATCAGAGACCACTGAACGTCTAGTGAAAGTAATTTGATGAGTTTTGCCACTAGAAAATTTAAACCCGTGAGTGGTGGCCCAATCAGAAACCTGGTTGATGGCATGCTGGATTATTATTATAATCAAATAGAAGCGCTAAACCACAGGGGTTATACAGCGCTGCATGGCATGCTGGAGGGAAACTGCAATGAGGTGACAGTCAGCACCTGCACAAGCTATAGCAAAGTCATCCACATAGAGCGATGACCAAATACTGGATGGGAGAACAGATGCCAGATTATTTATAGCAAGCAGAAAAAGTGTTGTGCTCAGAACACATCCCTGGGGGACACCTTCAGCTTGCACAAATTTTAGGGAGAGTTCATTACTAACCCGGACCCGGAAATGTCTGTCAGTTAAGAAGGCCTTATTTATTATTATTATTATAATCAAATAGAAGCGCTAAACCACAGGGGTTATTGTAGGATGCAGGGAGAGTGAGTTGTAAGAGGGAGATGGACGATTAGTAGGGTATGGAGTGCAAGATAACGGTGGGTGGTGGAGGGTAGCAAGAGATCGAGGTAGAAGGGACTGAGGGAGGTGCTAGAGGTATATTATTATTATTATAATCAAATAGAAGCGCTAAACCACAGGGGTTATACAGCGCTGTAGGTTATTGTAGGATGCAGGGAGAGTGAGTTGTAAGAGGGAGATGGACGATTAGTAGGGTATGGAGTGCTAGATAGCGGTGGGTAGTGCAGGGGTGGGGGGTAGCAAGAGATCGAGGTAGAAGGGACTGAGGGAGGTGCTAGAGGTATAATCTTCAGAGTTTGTGTAGTAAGTCAGTTTCTGTCAAAAAGTCAACAAGAGAGTCAGGATTAAAGGAGGGTCCATCTGCAAGAAGGGAAGGTAAAGAAAGGGCCGCAGAGCGAAGACGTCGTTGAAGGTAAATTCTGCGTGCTCGTTGATAGAGTGGGCAGTCCAACAGGATATGTGGAACAGACACTGGAATCTGACAATGCTCACAGAGAGGGGCAGGGAGCCTCTCCATGAGATACCCGTGAGTAAGACGAGTGTGGCCGATGCGAAGACGGGAGAGAGTAGTCTACCAACCTAGACATTGGTGACAAGAAGAAGGCCAGAAACCTATAACTGGTTTATTAGAATGAAGTTTGTTATTCAGCAGGTCAGACCAGCGTTGTTGCCAACGGGTGCGAAGGTGGGTAGCAATGACCGCAAAATAGTCCGTGAAAGGAACACCTCTATATGAAACTGGAAGATCATGTACTGCTGACCGCGCAGCATTGTCTGCCTGTTCATTGCCCTGTACGTCAACATGACCAGGGACCCAACAAAAAACAATATCTTTATGCTTGCTAAAGATACAGCGTAACCAAAGGTGGATACGAAGAACTAGGGGGTGAGGTGTATCAATTTTACGGATAGCCTGTAAAGCACTAAGGGAGTCTGAAACGACCACAAATGGTGACTCAGGCATAGATGCAATACGGATAAGTGCCACAAGAATGGCATACAATTCAGCCGTAAATATGCTAGCCGAGGGTAATAGATGCCCTCGTACAACGCTGTCCGGAAACACTGCTGCGAATCCCATGCCGTCAGATGACTTTGAACCATCGGTGTATACTGTGATGGCATGGGAATGAGAACGGAAGTGGTCTAGAAAGAAAGAGCGAGAAGCCGCCGTAGGTAGTTGGGCTTTCGCAAGGTAGAGGAATAGAACAGACACGGACAGCAGGAACTTCCCAAGGGGGTAGGGAAAAGGGAGATGTCACATGAACATATAGAGGTGGGAGCTGAAGGGAAGACACTAGTGAATGTAGAGGAAGAGAAAAGGGACGAAGTAAGCAGGGGCGAGGAACAAATAAAGAGCGCCTACTAACATCTGTAACAATCCTATACATGGAAGGATTGCGGAGGTCATGAGAGCGAACATAATAACGAATGCAATGTGCATCTCGACGATCGGACAAGGATGGAATGTTCGCTTCTACATAGAAGCTCTCAACCGGGGAAGAACGAAAAGCACCAAGGCATAAGCGTAATCCCTGGTGATGGATGGGATTAAGGCTGGAAAGAGTGGCAGGAGAAGCTGCCGAATATATCTGGTCACCATAATCGAGTTTCGATAAAATTAGGGCCGAATGTAGTCTAAGGAGAGTTCTACGATCAGCCCCCCATGAAAGATGTGCGAGGGTTTTAAGGAGGTTCAGCTGGCTATGACAAGTCGCCTTCAGAGAGGTAATGTGAGGTTTCCAGGACAATCTGCGGTCAAACAGGAGGCCGAGAAACCTGACTGTATCACGTTCTGTGATACATGAGCCATATAGGTACCATGGATGATCAGAGACCACTGAACGTCTAGTGAACGTAATTTGATGAGTTTTGCCACTAGAAAATTTAAACCTGTGAGTGGTGGCCCAATCAGAAACCTGGTTAATGGCATGCTGGAGGGAAACTGCAATGAGGTGACAGTCAGCACCTGCACAAGCTATAGCAAAGTCATCCACATAGAGTGATGACCAAATATTGGATGGGAGAACAGATGCCAGATTATTTATAGCAAGCAGAAAGAGTGTTGTGCTCAGAACACATCCCTGGGGGACACCTTCAGCTTGGACAAATTCCGGGGAAGTTCATTACTAACCCGGACGGAAATATCTGTCAGTTAAGAAGGCCTTGAAAGAATGGTAGGTTGCCTCGGAGGCCTAAAGTGGGCCTGGACCAAGATATTATATCTCCAAGTTGTATCATAAGCCTTCCAAGGTCGAAAAGATAGCGATAACCGATGGTTATTCGCAAAGGCACTACGAATATACGTATCCAAGCGCAGCAAGGGTCAATGGCAGAACGGCCCTTACGGAAGCCATACTGACTGGGGGAGAGACTACTGTGAGTCTCTAAATACCACATCAAACGTCTATTAACTAGACGTTCCATCACCTTGCAAATTGCACTGGTAAGAGATGGGACGGTAGTGAGAGATCCGTCCGTAGCACCTGGTTTTCAAAAAGGGGAGAACAATAGCAGACTTCCACAGCTGGGGAAGAACTCCTTGCGACCATAGAGATTAAGAGTCATAAGAGGACAGTAAGAGCCGACTGATGTAAATGCTGTAGCTATGAATATGTATGCCGAGCTGCCGATGATTGGCAAGCGAGAGTGTTGCCTCCAGTTCTTGGGGGCCACACCCTGGGTGACCGGAGAGGGATCAGGACATCCTCAGGCGATCCAGATTCCAAGGCAAACTACACCACCGCCAAGGACCTCAACGGAATGGGATGGACTACGTACCCTTCCCCTACCTAGGAACTAGAATGCCTGGGGAAGAAGCTCCAGGGTAAAACTGGGAAGGATATAAGATAGGGATGAGGAGGGAGGAGGAAAGGAAAGGGAGGATGGGAAGATGGGAAAAGGGAGGGGGGTGGGGGAAATTAGGTTCGGTCTGAGGAAGAAGACCAAGAGGTCCAATTCCTCAGACCGATAGCCTCTTACTGCGACAAGGAGCCCCCTTAAAGAGGACCTCGTCAAGAGCCCCCTTAAAAGAGGCTCTCCTTCCAATTATTATTATAATCAAATAGAAGCGCTAAACCACAGGGTTATACAGCGCTAAAAAGTTGTAGGATGCAGGGAAGTGGGTTGTAAGAGGGAGATGGACGATTAGTAGGTTATGGGTGCAAGATGACGGTGGATAGTGCAGGGTGGAGGGTAGCAAGAGATCGAGGTAGAAGGGACTGAGGGAGGTGCAGAGGTATAATCTTCAGAGTTTGTGTAGTAAGTCAGTTTCTGTCAAAAAGTCAATGAAAAGTCAGGATTAAAGGAGGTCCATCTGCAAGAAGGAAGGTAAAGAAAGGGCCGCAGAGCAAAGATGTCTGGAGGTAAATTCTGGTGCTCGTTGATATGATGGAACAAAACACGGGAACCGACAATGCTCACAGAGAGGGCAGGAGCCTCTCCATGAGATACCCGTGAGTAAGACGAGTGTGGCCGATGCGAAGCGGGAGGTGAGTCTCCCAACCTCGACATTGGTGACAAGAAGAAGGCCAGAAACCTATAACCGGTTTATTAGAATGAAGTTTGTTATTCAGCAGGTCAGACCAGCGTTGTTGCCAACGGGTGCGAAGGTGGGTAGCAATGACCGCAAAATAGTCCCGTAAAAGGGAACACCTCTATATGAAACTGGAAGGTCATGTACTGCTGACCGCGCAGCAGTGTCTGCCTGTTCATTGCCCTGTATGTCAACATGACCAGGGACCCAACAAAAGACAATATCTTTATGCTGTAGTGATACCACTCTTGTGGAGAGCCGCAGCAGGACACAATACGGCACCACCTCAGGGGCCCTAACAATAACAACAAACAGTACGGCGATGGCCCAGCATATCGTGTGGTCTCGCTCTTACACAAATACATTCGTGATGCAGATTACATGGTAGCTTAAATATTTTGCCAGTAGCTATAGCTTTCTGAGGACATATGCCTTACATCACCTGTCCTGACAGCAGTCATTAGAATGTATTTTCTTCTGTTGCAGACATGTACCATGGATTTTGTGTTCAATAATGCCTAAAATGAGGCCTGTGTTTTTATACAACAATTTATTGAACACACGATGTTCCATCCTCCAGCGTAATATCTTGTCATTCTGATCTTACTTTTGTCTTCTTGTCAAACATATACATCACGGGCCGTTGGTCAGTCCTACAGTGAAATGTCTGCCTGTTAAATAATGCCTCAGTGGCGAACTCTTCTATATGCCTGGGCTTCCTTTTCTACAGCAGCATAGCACTTCTCTGATCCTTGAAAAGTTCTTGAAAAGAAAGCAACGGGACGTCCTGCCCGAGATAGGACTGCAGCAATGGCAACTTCAGATGCATCCGTTTCCACCTGAATGGTAGGGACTCATCAATGGCCTGAACTACTGAGTTTTCAATATCCTGTTTGAGAGTATAGAAAGCAGTTTCTGCTTCCTTTGTCACAGGAAATATCGTGGTAGCACTCAGTGGGCGAACTTTACTTGAATAGTTGTAGATCCACTGTGAGTAATAAGCAAAAAGACCAAGAGTTCTTTGGGTGACTTTTTGTCTTGGGGCATTGGAAGTTCCGTAGAGGTCAGAAGTCTTTCAGGGTCTGGGGATTTGCACCTCCTTCCACCACATAACCAAGGATGTTAAGCCTTTTAGTGGAAAAAGTGCACTTTTCTTCATTGTAACTGATATTTTTCTTCTTGGCAGCTTCCAAAAACTTATCAAGGTTTGCATCATGTTCCTCCTGGGTCTTGCCACAAATGGTAACATTATCTAAATATGCATAAGTTCCCATAAGTTGCTCTTCCTGAATAGTGAATCCATAATTCGTTGGAAACAGGCTACCCCATTGGTAACCCCAAAAGGGGCTCTGTAACCGATAGGGGCCGTCACTAGCCTGAAACGCTGTGTATGTTTATCTTCATTCCCTATAGGGACTTGATGATAGGCACTTCGTAGATCAATTGTGCTAAACACATAGTACTGAGCAATTTTGTTCACTGTATCATCAATTCGAGGTAGAGGGTACCCATCAAGAGTGTAAATTTGTTGATTGTCTCAGAATAGTCGATAGCCAGCCTCCGTTTCCTACATCCTTGACCAACAACGACCTGTGCGCCACGGAGAATTCTTGGTTCTTATCCCCTCCTTCAGCAGCCTCTGAGTTTCTTTCTCAATGAACATCCTATCTTCATAAGAATAGCGGCGTGACTTAGCTGATATAGGATGACAATCCGCAGTAAGATCTCAAACAGCTTTGGGGTCTACTTAAAGTGCTAAGACCACAGACAACGAGGAGGCAGTTCACCTCCATATTTAAGGTAACACTACCATGACCTTCTGAAAGTCCGCCAAGGATCACTCAAACGTTGTGGCAGAACAGCTAAATTACATCTTGATAATCCCTGTCATTAACCTAAGGTTTACCTTTACAAAACCCTAACGCTGAATAAGAGATGTTGATCCATGGAAACGGTACCTGATAGTGATGTACCTCAAGGATGGCTTTCTCTCAAGGTTGATGAAACTCTACCCACTGTCAATCAGACCATCTACTTCTGTTCCTTTATGTTTCACAACCCTTTGCAAGTGTTTGGAGCACCGCAGAAGTCCTGTTGCTAAGTGCCTTTCGGAACGAACACTAGCTTTGTTGTGTTTGAGAATACTTTAGCAAAGTACCTTAGGTTGATGGCACTTCTTCACGAGCCGGCCTGGACGTGGATGTCTTGAAAAACCAAAAAAAGAAACACTTTGTCCGCAGCTGCTGTCCTGAAGCAGGTTCCACGGTAACCTCATTAAAAAGTCTTGATCGGGGGGACAGCATTACCACTGAGAACGGGTGTACTGTACCTTAAATTCCGAGTGAATCTAAAATCTTGCCTGGTCAAGGGAGTGGCAAGTCCAGAGTTTTATTCCAATAAACGCTGCCTTATTATTGGTGATTGCAGGCCACTGTGGCATCCCTGATGGACTCTTACAATACTGAAAGCTGTCACCGCTCGAAGTCAGTCCTTACCTAATATTTTCAATGCTTGAAAGTATTCCTCTAAGGATTCACCAATCTGCTGGCGGCGAGTTGCAAGACATATCGTAAAGATTTCATTTGTGGGCAATATACGGACTTGAGGGCATTGATAGCATCTTCTGGTATTACACTCAGAAATAACCTCAAGATTTTAGGTGACCAAAGTTGATGAGCAGGCTTAGTTTATCTGATCTTCCTGAGGAAAGGCTCTCAAGAAGTTTTGAAAGTCTTAAACCAGTGCTTCCTTTCCCCTGACGCCGTTGATACCTGGCAGACTGTCTTACCTGATCCCTTCACTTATTAGATCATTGCTGTCACATCTTCTACCCCTCTAGAGACTCTTCAACTATTCCTCGTTCCTCCGGGAGCCTCCATCCCACCTGGTTATTCACCCTGGACCCATTCTCCTGAAGAGTCACCTTAGGATGAACAAGACGGATCCTTTATGGAAGAGGTGAGTCCCTACAAGCTAATCCGATTACCCCTTCCTCAAAATGGTGAAGGACTATGTATCTACAAGACATTAGCCCCAGTTGAAACCAATGTTAGTGCGGAATCTCAAGATACACCAATAGATGTTGCAAAGATGCAGGTTTCTCCAGGGAAGCCTTTTAGGACCCCTATTGAAATAGAGGATGCCGCTCCATAAAATATCAAACCCCGCTGAAAAATACCGAACCCGTGAAGAGGCTCAAAGGACGAAGGTCTGGACTCATCCCCACCTAACCGTTTGGAAGTTACTGATCTGATATTTTAGAAGGGGGATTGTGTGATACCCTCTTTGGAGAACCCAGCAGGACCTACGGCACCACCTCAGGGGCCCCTAACAATAACAACAAACATCGGCGATGGCCCAGCATGGCGTGGTTGCTCACACAAATACATTCGTGTGCAGATTACAAGGTTTAAATATGTCGCCAGTAGCTAAGCTTTTCTGAGGACATATGCCTTCATCACCTGTCCCAGCAGCAGTCATTAGATGTATTTTCTTCTGTTGCAGACATTACCATGGATTTTGTGTTCAATAAAGCCTAAAATGGGCCTGTTTTTTATCACAACATATGCTTGCTAAAGATACCCGTAACAAAAAGGTGGATACGAAGAACTAGGGGGTGAGGTGTATCAATTTTACGGATAGCCTGTAAAGCCTAAAGGGAGTCTGAAACGACCACAAATGGTGATACAGGCATAGATGAATACGGATAAGTGCCACAAGAATCATATAATTCAGCCGTAAATATGCTAAGGAATAGATGCCCTCGTACGACCTTCCGGAAACACTGCTGCGAACCGACGCCGTCAGATGACTTTGAACCTGGTGTATACTGTGATGACATGGGAATGGGCGGAAATGGTCAAAAGAAAGGCGAGAAGCCCGAGGCGTTGGGCTTTCGGCAAGGTAGAGGAAAGAACAGACATGGAACAGGAACTTCCCAAGGGGGTAGAGGAAAGGTGAAGCCCATGAACATTAAAGGCGGAACTGAAGGGAAGACAAGGGGTGAATGCAGACGAAAGAAAGGGACAAGTAAACAGGGGCGACGAACAAAAACGGCGCCTACTAAATCTGGACAATCCTATACATGGAAGGATTGGGAGGTCGGAGCGAACATAATAGCGAATGCAATGTGCATCACGACGATCGGACAAGGATGGAATGTTCCTTTCATAGAGGCTCTCAACCGGGGAAGAACAAAAGCACCGGCATAAGCGTAATCCCTGGTGATGGATGGATTAAGGCTGGAAAGAGTGGCGGAGGGCTGCCGAATATATCTGGTCACCATAATCAGTTTCGATAGATTGGGCCGAATGAAAGAAAGAGTTCTACGATCAGCCCCCAGAAAGATGTGCGAGGGTTTTAAGGAGGTTCAGCCGGCTTGACAAGTCGCCCTAGAGAGGTAATGTGAGGTTTCCAGGACAATCTGCAGTCAAACAGGAGGCCGAGAAACCTGCTTATCACGTTCTGGGATATGAGCCAAGGTCTGGATGATCAGAACCACTGAACTCTGTAACGTAATTTGATAGTTTTGCCCTAGAAAATTTAAACCCGTGAGTGGTGGCCCAATCAGAAACCCGGTTGATGGCATTGGGGAAACTGCAAGAGGTGACAGTCAGCACCTGCACAACTATACAAATCATCCACATAGGCGTAAAATATTGATGGGAGAACAGATGCCAGATTATTTATAGCAAGCGAAGGTTTGTGCTCAAAACATCCCTGGGGACACCTTCAGCTTGGAAAACCGGGGAAGTTCATTACTAACCCGGACCCGGAAATTCTGTCAGTTAAGAAGGCCTTAAAAAAGAATGGAGGTTGCCTCGAGGCCTAAGGATGGGCCTGGGCCAAGATATTTTCCCAAGATGTATCATAAGCCTTCTCAAGGTCAAAAAGATAGTGATAACCAAGGTTATTCCAAAAATACGAATATCTATCCAAGCGCAGCAAAGGTCAAAGCAGAACGGCCCTTGGAAGCCATCGACTGGGAAGACTTTAATTCAAAACCACATCAAACGTCTATTAACTAGACGTTCCATCACCGCAAATTGCACTGGAAGAGCGATGGGACGGTAGGAGAGGGATCACGCCCCGAGCACCTGGTTTCGAAAAGGAGCAATAGCAGACTTCCACAGTGGGAAGAACTCCTTGCGACCATAGAATTAGAGTCATAAGAGGACAGTAAGACCAGACTGATTAAATGCTGTAATCGAATATTATGCCTTCTGGCCGGCCCATGATTGGCAAGCAGAGGTGTTGCCTCCAGTTCTTGAAGGAGGGTGCCGGAGAGGGTCGGACATCCTCAGGCGATCAGATTCCACGGCAAACCACCACCGAAGGACCTCAACGGAATGGGATGGACTACGATACCCTTCCCCTACCTAGGAAC
Organism: Cherax destructor; assembly: GCA_009830355.1. NCBI lineage: Eukaryota > Metazoa > Arthropoda > Malacostraca > Decapoda > Parastacidae > Cherax > Cherax destructor. The sequence goes on from WNWK01031709.1 coordinate 21,275, forward strand.
TAGAATCCTGAGGAAAAGCTCCCAGGTAAAACTGGGAAGAAATAAGATAGGGATGAGGAGGAGGAGGGGGGGAGGAAAGGGAAAAGGGAGGATGGGGAAGATGGGAAAAGGGGGGGGGATTATTATTTTATAATCAAATAGAAGCGCTAAAACAGGGGTTATCAGCGCTGCAGGTTTTAGGATGCAGGAAGGAGGTGTAAAGGGAGATGGACGATTAGTAGGGTATGGAGTGCTGTGAATGGGTAGTGCAGGGGAGGAGGGTAAAGAGATCGAGTAGAAGGGACTGAGGGAGTACTGAGGTATAATCTTAGAGTTTGTGTAGTATGTCAGTTTCTGTCAAAAAATCAACAAGAGAGTCAGGATTAAAGGGTCCATCTGCAAGAAGGAAGGTAAAGAAAGGGCCGCAGACAAAAGCTGTTGAAGGTAAATTCTGGTGTCGTTGATAGAGTGGGCAGTCCAACAGGATATGTCGAACAAACACTGGAACCGAAATGCTCACAGAAGGGCAGGGGCCCTCCAGAATACCCGTGAGTAAGACGAGGTGGCCGATGCGAAGACGGAGGAGTATCTCCCAACCTCGACATTTGACGAAGAAGGCCAGAATCCCAAACCGGTTAATAGAATGAATTTGTTATTCAGTCAGCCAGCGTTGTTGCCAAGGGTGCGAAGGTGGGTAGCAATGACCCAAAATAGTCCTGAAAGATCCCTCTATTAAACTGGAAGGTCATTACTGCTGCCGCGCAGCAGTTCTGCCTTTCATTGCCCTGTACGTCAACATGACCAGGGCCCCAAAAAATATCTTTTGCTTTAAAGATAGGCGTAACCAAAGGTGGATGGAAGAACTAGGGGGGGTGTATCAATTTTACGGATAGCCGTAAAATAAGGAGTCTGAAACGACCACAAATGGTAAAACGGCATAGATGCAATCGGATAAGTGCCACAAGAAGGATATTTGCCGTAAATATCTGCCGAGGGTAATGATCCCCCACGCGTTCCGGAAACACTGCTGCGAACCGACGCCGTCAGATGACTTTGAACCATCGGTGTATACTGGGATGGCATGGGAATGGAACGGAAGTGGTCTAAAAGAAAAGCGAGAAGGCCGAGGTAGTTGGGCTTTCGCAAGGTGAGGGGAAAAGAACGAACACGGACAGCAGGAACTTCCCCAAGGGGTAGGGAAAGGAGATGTCACTGAACATATAGAGGTGGGAGCTGAAGGAAGAC
>WNWK01031710.1:5000-22497 GCA_009830355.1 Cherax destructor
CCAGCGAGAACACAAGTTCTTCCAAGCGTTCCCAGTAGTTGAGGTGTTTGATAGAACTTATATGTGCTGTAAAGGTTTTCTGTACACTCTCTAGATCTGCAGTTTCACCTGCTATGAACGGAGATGTTAATGTACAGCAATATTCCAGCCTAGAGAGAACAAGTGATTTGAAAAAGGATCATCAATGACTTGGCATCACTTGTTTTGAACGTTCTCGTTATCCATCCTATCATTTTATTTGGTTGTGATCGTGGCACTGTTGTGATCCTTGAAAGTGAGAGCCTAAGACATTATTACTCTCAGGTCCCTCACATTGATCAGAGTTTGTAGTATACTCAGTTTAGTTATCTCCTCCCGTTTTCCATAACGGGGTAGTTGGAATTTGTCTTCATTGAACATCATATTGTTTTCCCTTGCCCATTGGAAAACTTGGTTTATATCTTCTTTGAGGTTAACCTTGTCCTCAATAGATAACAGTCTCATGCAGATCCTAGTATCGTCTGCAAAAGATGACACGGTGCTGTGGATTACATCTCTGTCTATGTCTGATATGAGGATGAAGAACAGGATGGAGGCTAGCACTGTGCTTTGTGGAACAGAGCTTTTCACTATGGCAGCTTTCGATTTAACTCTGTTGACCACTACTCTTTATGTTCGATTGGTTAGAAAGTTGAAGATCCTTCTCACTTTGTCAGTTATTCTTTTAGCACGTATTTTGTGCGCTATTACGCCATGATCACACTTGTCAAAGGCTTTTGCAAAGTCTGTGTATATTACATCTGCAGTCTGTTTTTCTTCCAGTGCATCCAAGACCATATCATAGTGATCCAGTAGTTGCGAGAGGCAGGAGCAACTTGCTCTGAACCCATGTTGCCCTGGATTGTGCAGTTTTTGGGAATCCAAGTGGTTTGCAATCGTGCTTCTTAGCACTCTTTCAAAGATTTTTATGATGTGGGACGTTAGAGCTATTGGTCTATAGTTCTTAGTTAATGATTTGCTGCCACCTTAATGGAATGGGGGCTATATCCGTTGTTTTTAGTGACTGGAATTTCACCCATGTCTAAGCTCCTTCTCCATAGTATACTTTGGGCACGAGTCTGGGCCTGGGGCTGAGTGCATGGACATGTTGTTAAGAGCTATATTTGGCACCAAATGAAAGCACAGGACTAGGTGGTAATCTGCTACCCAGTACGAGAAAATGTCAAATTTCCTCTTCTCTGTAACACACACACACACATTCATTGTAATGAATGTGCTTTGGGAACTATGTGCCCTTTGGCTGAAAATGAAGTACTTGTACAATATCATTCCCTCGATTGTTTGAACTTATCCAGCAAGAATACGGGGAAAAACCAGCTTTTTAATTTCGCATCATTTAGTGGACTTTACCCTTTCCCCCACACCAACCTACCGTCGCATTTTTTGAGGTTCAAATACAGATTGACTGGGTTAGTTTCCCATCAGAGTGGATAAAGAATGAAAGAACCCTTTTCCTACCTCCGATCATTTCATAGCCTGGACCAATCTAAGGTGTACTACCACCCCCAGGATGTGACCCATTAGTTGAACCTGAGACCTTTAGCTGTGAGGAGCTACCGCTGAGCTTCGAGCTACCCTTAGTCCTACTATGGATAATTTATGTTAATATGAAAGTTTAGTTATGGCAAGTTCTATGTAAGCGTTCATCGTTCTTTCAATATAGCACAATGGTGTACAAAAAGTATGCGCTATATACCACAATGTTCATATAATGCAAGGGAAGCCAACACAATCACTAGGCACGCGTAGATACTTGCGATAACACACCCAGCACAGTAGAACAGATCCATACCCCCTTCCCTTCTCCCAACTATTCTCCCACCCTGTATCCCTGCCCTTCACATTTCTTCCAAGCCCTGTATCCTTGCCCTTTCTCTATGCCACTCTGTCTTTTCCCTTTCTCGTTTCCTTCTACGTGTCCCTACCCTTACTTCTCTCCCACACTGCCTTTTCTAACTCCCATTAACACCAACAGTCTCTAATTTCTAACACTTCTCTACACCTCATCACCCTACATTTTTGTGTTATGAGACGCCAGCATGTCTAGGTTCACGATACGACGCATTAATTCACTGCACTGTACAATGTATCCTTTTGCGCCCTAAGGCTGTGGTGAGGGATAAAATATTTAAATATAAATATACTTTCTTACGAGTCTGGCGTATGCGAGAAGCTTTCGCGCTTTGCTACGTAGTTGAGCATGACGTATAAAAAAAATAAAAGCAAAAACAAAACTAATACAAGCATTGTGTGCCTCAAACACTGAAATATGCACATTTTATTTGTTTGCATTTTATTGTTTGCAATGACTTTCATTTTCCTACTAGCGAGATTTCCTTAAAATAGCCAGCCCTCTGTGTTAGGAGTAAAATTTGCCCACGAAACGAAGTCATAACTGAAGAAACTCGTTACCGCGATACCGTACTGGAGTTTGAATCTCCTCCGGTACGGCTGGAATACAAAAGGGACGTGTTTCCATAAGACACCTGCTGTCCATTTTCACCCATCAGTGTAAAATGGGTACCTGGGTGTTAGTCGACTGGTGTGGGTCGCATCCTGGGACAAAACTGACCTAATTTGCCTGAAGTGCTCAGCATAACAAGCGGCTTTCTATATTAGTAGTATGTCATTGATGTCAGCTAGGCCTGTATACCTTGTACATGTACTGTACTTGTAGTAAATAAAGATACAGTGGACCCCCGCCTAATGAGCACCCCGGAAATCGTACAATTATGTAAGTATAATATTGTACTTGTAGTAAACATATATTATTATTACAAGGGAAACAAAACTACACAGCATTAAAAGCCGATTAAATAAGAGCAAGCGTTTATAATCAGTCCTTCCTGATAGAACTTTAAAAATGGAGGGTAAACTCAATAAACGTTACTCGCTGCCACAAAAAAATAACGTTAACTCTCCTCCCCTCCTCTTATCCCTCTCCCCCCACTGCCACAGCAGCTGCACTGCGCGCTTGTTTCTTTGTTACCACTACCACCACCACTACTACTACTACTACTACTACCACTACTACTACTACTACTACTACTACTACTACTACTGATGCTGCTGGTATTTTCACTTCACCGGTTGATCGGTCTTATAATCACTGAACTGCTGCGATAACTCCAAATTATAACTACATATATTCAAGCACGTGGCGCTAGAAATACTATTTATCAATAATAAAACCACCAAATAAAAAGTCCTAAATTATTCTTATCTAATTTTATGCTTCCGAGAGGCGGATTATTGGACAGTCACTCATCCTGCAAGCTAACATAGCGCTTAATGGGCACAACAGATATCACTTCACTGATATTGTGAACTTTTATGAGCAACGGAAGACGTCTTCTGTACCAGACACCGTTGTGTTGCTGTATCAGATAAACATTATTATAATAATGGTATACAATACGGACAAGTAGATGAGTAGGACGTGTAAAGAATGAGTATATTAACTACCAAAAAAAAGCAGTATTAATGCTCTTAAAACGGACGAGCTAGGCTTCTGATGCCTAGTTAAACATTACAAAAGCAAATTCCTGAAATTATGAAATCAGATTGGCCCCAACATATGCTCAAATTTTTATTCCATTAAGACTCCATAAAACTGTATAATAAACTATCAATAAATCATATTAATAAAAGAAAAAACTGCAAAAACAAGAGATAGTCAAAATTAGAAGTTTCAATTTATTTTCCCTTTTATTAAAACCATAACCTGTTTAAATTAATTTAAAGTTACAGTATTTTAGAATATTAACAGATTTTTCATTCCATAATACTTCGCACAACACAATTAAAGACACTAAGCCATAGCCTCCAGCTCTGCCGTAGTCTGAGGTCTATCTTAAGATATATTGACGAGGAAAAAAAATCTTATGCGACTGGCAATCAAATACACGGCTGCCATCCACACCATACGAGTCATGGCTTCGAAAAAAGTGAGCGGGATAGTAACTTGTTCACCTAAGGATTACCTGCCTGACTGATGCCCCTCTGCCCAACCATACACACAGGTATATTTACATGTTATCTGATGAATGCACAAGCTAATTTGTTGTTTGTTGGCGCATTTGTGTTTCTCGCTTCCCCGAGTTCTCCCTCCCTCTCCGTGAATCCCCTATCTCCTACAACTGCTATTCCCATGCAGTCTCTCCGTGTCTACACCACACCAGACTGCGTATTCCAGGGAATTATACACTAACTCGTCGACAAACCATTGTAACATGTGGGTTACTGAGGCACTAACTGGGACTACTACAACGACCCACCACCTCAATACCCATGGATTACACTACAACACCCTAACAAGACAACTAATACATTAACATTTCACGAGTATATCCGTTTGGAAAGGACGGTCCCTATAAAATAGGGACCGTCCTCTTTCATGTGTAAAAAGGGGATGGGTGTGACAAAGTTCTGCCAAGCATGGGCCAGGTCTAGTGTGTGTGTGTGTATGTATGTATGTATGTATGTATGTATGTATGTATGTATGTATGTATGTATGTATGTATGTATGTATGTATGTATGTGTATATATATATATATATATATATATATATATATATTTATATATATATATATATATATATATATATATATATATATATTTAAAATTAAAGGAAACAAGGAGTGGAAGCAAGAATTTTATTAATGGTAAGTATACCTGGAGGGGGTTTGGGAGTCAACGCCCCCGCGGCCCAGTCTGTATTGTTTTGGGAAAACATTCACGAAAAATAAATTATCTCACGAACAACCGAGACTGTGGACAAACTTTACGACAGGAAAGGTAGGAGAGGGGTAAGTGGTGAGTGACTAGGTAGGAGGAGGGGGTACAAAGAGCCAAGCTATACCCATAACCCATCAAATTCACCAATCACGAAAATTGTACAAAAAAACTAACGACGAATTTTGCACCTTCAACATAAACCACAAATTTCAAAATACAACAAAAAATATACGAATACAAGATGAACTACCCAGTGTGGAGACGTTAATAAAATATTCAAAGAAATACTCGGAAATTCCACGAAATCATGACTAGCGTGTGCCTTGTACATAAAATATGAAATGTACGCCACACTGGCGGCTCCATTGTGCTTACTTCGTACTGCAAGATGAATTATTATTTTCACTTAGATGGAAATTCTTGATACTTCTGACCACCTCATGGTGTTCCACAGTTCAATGTTTGTAGTCCACATCACTAACCCATAGTAACAATACTTGTAGTCCACTTCACCAATCCATAAAAACAATGCTTGTAGTCCACCTCACTAACCCATAGTAACAATGCTTGTAGTCCACTTCACCAATCCATAAAAACAATGCTTGTAGTCCACCTCACTAACCCATAGTAACAATGCTTGTAGTCCACTTCACCAATCCATAAAAACAATGCTTGTAGTCCACCTCTAACCCATAGTAACAATGCTTGTAGTCCACCTCACTAACCCATAGTAACAATGCTTGTAGTCCACCTCACTAACCCATAGTAACAATGCTTGTAGTCCACCTCACTAACCCATAGTAACAATGCTTGTAGTCCACCTAATTAACCCATAGTAACAATACTTGTAGTCCACCTCACTAACCCATAGTAACAATGCTTGTAGTCCATCTCACTAACCCATAGTAACAATACTTGTAGTCCACCTCACTAACCCATAGTAACAATGCTTGTAGTCCACCTCACTAACCCATAGTAACAATGCTTGTAGTCCACCTCACTAACCCATAGTAACAATGCTTGTAGTCCACCTCACTAACCCATAGTAACAATGCTTGTAGTCCACCTCACTAACCCATAGTAACAATGCTTGTAGTCCACCTCACTAACCCATAGTAACAATGCTTGTAGTCCACCTCATTAACCCATAGTAACAATACTTGTAGTCCACCTCACTAACCCATAGTAACAATGCTTGTAGTCCACCTCATTAACCCATAGTAACAATGCTTGTAGTCCACCTCGCTCTAATCCAGAGTAAATTGAGTAATCTTAATATTTTGTATGAATGTCTTGATACAAGAACTGAACTGTCACCTTCGCTATTTTCCAGCGACACAGTTACTTCACTATTCATGGAACTGCAGTATTATAAAAATGGTACATGATACCGACAAGCAGATGAGAAAGACAAGCAACAGTTGGGTATCTTGATTGCTGAAACGTTTTACCTACACGGTAAGCTTCTTCAGTCAAATAATAGAGAAAACAAATTTGGAGACAGCAGTAGCATTTGAGGTGATCAGTCCCTCAGTCTGGAGAAGAGCTCGGTTCCATAGACAGGAATTGAACTTCATAATCATCGTTCCTGACTATGGAGCTAAATCTCCAAACCGAGAGACTGACCACCTCAAAAACTACTACTACTTCAAGGTTAATGGACTGATCACATTAGCTTTGCCTTCCCACTACTGCTATCTCGAAATTTATTCTCCTCTGTATATGACGGAAGAAGCCTACCATGTAGGAGAAACGTTTAAAAAATAAAGATACCCAAATGGCTTGCTCAGTTACAGTAATGTCATCCGTCGGTGGGAGAGGTATGGGCGTTTTGCATTTCAGTACTTTTATGTAATGTTATGTTGTCACTGAATGTCAGCTTCTACACATTATTGTTATTATATCCAAAGAAAACGCTAAATCTGTAAAGGCCAAACGGCGCTTACAGCATAGGAAAGGTAGCTTCAATTCCTTAGCTCAAGAGCCCTTCAACAATATCAAGGAACTTCACCTGAAAGCCCTATACAGCTGTAAAATTCTAACAATGATAAAAGCGTTATTTGGTGTGTCAAGTCAGTTGTGTACCCAACTGTTTTTCAAGACGTACTTATCTTTCACTTATAAACTGTACATTTGCACAATATTTCTGTAATACAGCTGCGTTAACTGTGTACATATTTATTTAAACTGGTGTCAATTTATTGTTGGTTGACTGTCCTGGGTGAATCAAACGTTGTATATTACGCAAAAGTTTGTCATGAGTATCACTACTGTTACAATTTTCATATGGAAAAATTCTCTTGGGTGAATCGCTGTTCTTACAAATTGTTCACAATGAAAAAAAAAGTTGATATCTTGGATGAAATCACTGCTTCTACAGGGTATATATTATGGAAACAATGTTATTTATTACAATCAGAAAGGGCTACTGAACCCGTAAAGGGGGAGGGGGTCACACACACAGCGCATTAGATGGTAGGAGATCAAGTTTGATCAGAGGAACCTTAATTAAACCCAACAAGAGGAACCTTCATAGGACAGGTGTCGCACCGTCTACCATCACATTCGTATCTAACCGTCCACTGCATCACTCATCTGTCAATGTATGATATTTCGTAAGTCTGCCGTCCAGCAGGTGCTCTAACGAATGCGTTATGACATTATGCACACATCACATCCCGATCACGCCCACTACGTTAAAAACTTTAAAAATACATTTCAGACTTGTGTCTAATCTACAATAACAAAATACATATTTGCCAGCAGCTGCGTCATGGGGGCACTGCAACGATAACATCCTAGTGAAGGCCATAAAATACATCATGTCAACAAGAACGAATTTTAAGTTGTCAAGAGTATCAGTGAAACATTTCAATTAAAAGCAAAACTACAAACTGTGCAATAAAACCCTAACCCATTTATTTTAATCAGGAAAAAGCGCTTAACCCACACAGCCTGAGGAATGGAAGGCATTTAGGTTCGATCCAAGAGGAGGATAAGTCCAATTATTTAGACAATAAAACTCTAACAATCTTAGATGGATCGAGTTAAAACTAGGCAATTATAAAAGCAAAAATTAAGTGCAAAAAATATAGCACATTTGATACAAATAACAAAACTCATTCGTTATGAAGACATTTTTATCAATCTTTAGTTTCATCCCCAATTACCATTTTAAGGTCGTGTGCACGTAAAAACTTCTGGGCCATACTACAATATCAAACTATTTTCCGATGGTGGGAAAAATAACGACACCACCCAGCCTAATTATATTAAGGGGGAATAAGCAATATTCCAACCTACAAAGAACGCGTGACCTGAAGCGTATCACTGGATCCATTTCAGAATAAGAATGCTACAACAGAGAAGACATTTAAATACTTTCCTGCGTTGAGCTTCAAATCTATCGCATGGAACGTTGACAACACCCAACAATAGCCAGGAACAATTTAAAAGTTTCCGATAGCTTTTAAGAGGTTCGTGAGGGCAAGGAATAGCCTCAACGGGAGCTTTTCCAACTTGGCAATTTAACCCGGTATAAATTAAAAAGTTGCAAGACGCGGCTGTTTTTACGTCTTGGAGAAGTGGTTTAACCAGGCGGTGGTCAGCGCTACCGCCATCCATCTTCTAATGTCTCCGGGAGAGCATCCTTGGCCGGTTTTTTTACATTTTTAGCTCGCCCATTGAAACTTGGTTTAAATCTGGGGTACAGCTGAACAAAATTCGTTTCCTGCATCCAACTAAAACTCGCTTTTATATATATATATATATATATATATATATATATATATATATATATATATATATATATATATATATATATATATATATATATATATATATAATTATATATATATATATATATATATATAATTATATATATATATATATATAATTATATATATATATATATATAATTATATATATATATATATATAATTATATATATATAATTATATATATATATATAATTATATATATATATATTTTTTTTTATTTTATTACACATCGGCCGATTCCCACCAAGGCAGGGTGGCCCGAAAAAGAAAAACTTTCATCATCATTCACTCCATCACTGTCTTGCCAGAAGGGTGTTTTACACTACAGTTATAAAACTGCAACATTAACACCCCTCCTTCAGAGTGCCGGCACTGTACTTCCCATCTCCAGAACTCAAGTCCGGCCTGCCGGTTTCCCTGAATCCCTTCATAAATGTTACTTTGCTCACACTCCAACAGCACGTCAAGTATTAAAAACCATATGCCTCCATTCACTCCTATCAAATACGCTCACACATGCTTGCTGGAAGTCCAAGCCCCTCGCACACAAAACTTCCTTTACCCCCTCCCTCCAACCTTTCCTAGGCCGACCCCTACCCCGCCTTCCCTCCACTACAGATTTATACACTCTCGAAGTCACTCTGTCTCGTTCCATTCTCTCTACATGTCCAAACCACCTCAACAACCCCTCCTCAGCTCTCTGGACAATCGTTTTGGTAATCCCGCACCTCCTCCTAATTTCCAAACTCCGAATTCTCTGCATTATATTCACACCACACATTGACCTCAGACATGACATCTCCACTGCCTCCAGCCTTCTCCTCGTTGCAACATTCATCACCCATGCTTCACACCCATATAAGAGCGTTGGTATAACTATACTCTCATACATTCCCTCTTTACTTCCATGGACAAGGTTCTTTGTCTCCACAGACTCCGAAGTGCTCCACTCACCCTTTTCCCTCATCAATTCTATGATTCACCTCATCCTTCATAGACCCATCCGCCGACATGTCCACTCCCAAATATCTGAATACATTCACCTCCTCCATACTCTCTCCCTCCAATCTGATATCCAATCTTTCGTCACCTATTCTTTTTGTTATCCTCATCACCTTACTCTTTCCTATATTCACTTTCAATTTTCTTCTTTTACACACCCTACCAAATTCATCCACCAACCTCTGCAGCTTCTCTTCAGAATCTCCCAAAAGCACAGTGTCATCAGCAAAAGCAACTGTGACAACTCCCACTTTGTATTTGCTTCTTTATCTTTTAGCCCAACACCTCTTGCCAAGACCCTCGCATTCACTTCTCTTACAACCCCATCTATAAATATATTGAACAACCACGGTGACATCACACATCCTTGTCTAAGGCCCACTTTTACTGGGAAATAGTCCCCTTCCCTCCTACACACTCTAACCTGAGCCTCACTATCCTCATAAAAACTCTTCACTGCTTTCAGTAACCTTTCTCCTATTCCATACACCTGCAACATCTGCCACATTGCCCCCCTATCTACCCTATCATACGCCTTTTCCAAATCCATAAATGCCACAAAAACATCTTTACCCTTATCCAAATACTGTTCACCTATATGTTTCACTGTAAACACTTGGTCTACACACCCCTACCTTTCCTAAAGCCCCTTGTTCATCTGCTATCCTGCTTTCTGTTTTACTCTTAATTCTTTCAATAATAACTCTACCATACACTTTACCAGGTACACTCAACAGACTTATTCCCTATAATTTTTGCACTCTCTTTTGTCCCCTTTGCCTTTATACAAAGGAACAATACACGCTCTCTGCCAATCCCTAGGTACCTTACCCTCTTCCATACATTTATTAAATAATAGCACCAACCACTCCAAAACTATATCCCCACCTGCTTTTAACATTTCTATCTTTATCCCATCAATCCCAGCTGCCTTACCCCCTTTCATTCTACCCACTGCCTCACGAACTTCCCCTACACCCACAACTGGCTCTTCCACACTCCTACAAGATGTTATTCCTCCTTGCCCTACACACGAAATCACAGCTTCCCTGTCTTCATCAACATTTAACAAATCCTCAAAATATTCTCTCCATCTTCCGATACCTCTAATCTCCATTTAATAACTCTCCTCTCCTATTTTTAACTGTCAAATCCATTTGTTCTCTAGGCTTCCTCAACTTATTAATCTCATTCCAAAACTTTTCTTATTTTCAACAAAATTTGCTGATAACATCTCACCCACTCTCTCATCTGCTCTCTTTTACATTGCTTCACCACTCTTTTAACCTCTCTTTTCTCTCCATATACTCTTCCCTCCTTCCATCACTTCTACTTTGTAAAAACCTCTCATATGCTAACTTTTTCTCCTTACTACTCTCTTTACATCATCATTCCACCAATCGCTCCTCTTCCTCTCCGCACCCACTCGCCTGTAACCACAAACTTCTGCTGAACACTCTAACACTACATTTTTAAATCTACCCCATACATTTTCGACCCCATTGCCTACCTCTCACTAGCCCATCTATCCTCCAATAGTTGTTTATATCTTACCCTAACTGCCTCCTCTTTTAGTTTATAAACCTTCACCTATATATATATATAATTATATATATAATATATAATTATATATATAATATATAATTATATATATAATATATAATTATATATATAATATATAATTATATATATAATATATAATTATATATATAATATATATATATATATATATATATATATATATATATATGTGTGCCGATTAGGTAAAACTTGCGATTTTGGCTTAAATAGCAAGGCTCACTCCATATAAGACAAGTGAAAATTTGTGTATGAATATTTTCGCCAAAATCATTCTAAACATAATGAAAAAATATATTTCATTGTGTTTGTTTATTATTAAATTAATGTTAACGTATATAAATATATTTAGTTGGTAGGCTAAATTAAATTGCGCTTGTTGTAATAAGGTTAGGTAGGTTTTCAAAGTTTCTCTTGGTACAAAATTTTAAATTCTTACATTAACATAAATGAAAATATATCTTTAAACGTATAAGAGAAAATTTTAGAAAGGACTTAATTTAGATGAGTTCTGCTAATTGACCAGTTTTACCTAATCGGCAGCATATATATATATATATATATATATATATATATATATATAGGCTCATGGGGAAAGAGTGCATCTAAGTTCCTTAAGGAGCTAGGCAAATGACTCATCAGGGTAACTAGGGATCCCAGGGCAGCTAGTTTTCTATTCCAGCGACTCAGCGCTGCTGTTCAGAGGGGTAATGCCTGCTGTATTTTGGGCACGCGCCCCAGCTCAGGAGCTGGATGAGATTTTCGCATTATAATCAGTGACAAACACGTAACAATATGTACTAAACATTTCTCTCTCACACCTAATGTACGGTATATACCATCTTATTATATATTATTATTATAATCACGGGGGAACGCTAGACCTGTAGGATTATACAGAGCATGTGGGGGGGAGAATGGAAGGTATTCAGGCTCAATTCAGGGAACCGGAGCACAGATCCAATTCTATAGATCAAGAGCCCCTCATCAGCGTCAAGGAACCTCCCTTGAGGGGTTATTATATAATATAATATATATAAAAATTATTTAATACTATTTTAATGCGACGAATTAATTGCTCAGAATATTTTCCTTGTTATCACACCCAGTATATGACTCACGGAAATTCAATGCAATATGAGAGTAAATCCAATAGGTTAACGTAGAATTGTCTCGAAAACTCAAATAATATTGTCAACATAAGAGGTCCAAGACTCTTCATTCTCCTGCCAGCAAATATATTTAACATTCCTGGAACAAAGGCTATGGTCCTTAATAGGAAGCTTGACATGGTCCTGCACAAATTACCAGATCAACCGGGTTGTAGACTTCCAGGTCGCCAAGGCGAGGTCCGACTTACCAAAGGCAAGGGGACAACTGTTACATTTACATCCACTTATTCCCCGTTTGTGTTTTCGTGTGGATTAAATAATAAATCACAATAAAAAAAAAACACTTGCTGGCTCCCACCAAGACAGGGTAACCCCAAAAAGGTCATCACAATCATTTAATAGCTGTGTTGCCAGAAATGAGCAAACATCACAATTCAAATGATGATTTTTTTTTCCAACAGGCAACTAACCTCCCTCCTCACTCTTAATTCTCAAATAAATATCTGTTCCCTCTCCTTAGTCCTTTTTATCTGTTCAAAAGGCCCTCGGCTGGAAGTCGAAATGTACAACCATTTTAATTCCTCGTTTTTGTCTCATGAGGGTTTTCCTATCAAACTGTTATTTTTTAAAACAAGGCATTTAACCAAGTAGTATATCATGCACATAAAAATAAACAACCTGTCCTCCGAGAAATTAAGTCACTTCACATACGAGTTAGGTTGCGTTGTCTTATATCCATAAAAAATAATAAACTATAACATAGTTTTTTAGTTGTGGCATAAGATAAAAGGCGATAAAAAATTATGCGGCGCGAAAGGAAAACAAGCAGATCCCGCGGTACAGTCACATTACTAATCACCCATTTGACTGTTTCTACAAGTATCATGATATATGTGGTTAAGAGGACGGGCTGAAATAAAAGTAATGCCAAGAAAACACAATGCTTTTCTCTACAGTCTACACTGTCGCCTGCAATAAACTTAGAAAAAAAAATCAAGAAATCGTAAAGGAATGAGGTTTCCCAGTCTATGTCGGACGCAACTATTTGTCTCTTAAGACCCGAGCTTTATATTGCAATGAGAATAGTTCCTGAAATAAAAGTTCTTCAAATAAAATTATTATACAATAACACGTACAATATAGAATTAATGTTGAATAAACATTCTCTTACGAAAATTACGAATCCTTATTAAATTAAAAAAAATAATATACAATGCTCAGGCTATAAAGACCACTCACTACGAAGGCATATTTAATTATGTCATGAAAAAAGAGAATCTCTTAACAAGCTCCAGATGATATTCATATTTCAAATATATCTGTACTAAACATATCACAATCCACGGGATTCCTGTCCACCCAAAGGCCACTCGAAAAAAAAAAATAGATAAAATTTCACCAAAAATACGAAGCAGTAAATTTGGTATAAAATGTGGAAAGATGAATTTTCCGTGGATCTCTAAATGCATTTTGTATGCACGGGTGAATTAGGAGTGAAGTCCTTGCTATACAATTAAAAATAATTATAAATTTTAAAAAGAATACTAATGAAATCTAAATTTCACAAACTTTTTATTATGTTTAGGGTGAAGCGTTAAACCTGTAGGGAATATACAGCGCCTGGTGAATGGGAGGCAATAACAATCGATCCAAGGGAACGTTAAGTTCAATTCCTTTGATCGAAAGTCCCCTCACCGGCATCACGGAACCTCCCTTCAGGAGTCTGGAAGATCCCTCCCAAACTGCCGAAGCGACAATCTATTAATATTTTTTCCCTTAAATTCTTCTATTAACTATCAGTTAATAGAAGAATTTAACATAATACAGTATTATCCTTTGCAGGCAATACTAGAATTTTTGATAGTGGCACCCATCGAGGAGACAGGAAATCTCCATGATGGCGTAAACCAGGTCTTTCAGTGATCCATGAGATTAATGAAAATTGGAATATTAAAACGCAAACTACTCAATAAATCAAAAGATTACTGTGAGGGACTTGGCGTCATAGTGTCAAATCACATATTCAAGGGTCACAAGTGTTATCATAGCCACAAGAATGACGACAGGGTAAAAAAAAAATCTGATACGCCAATGACGATACTCATAAGTCACGTTTTCTCCACTGGAATACTGTTATACACTAACAGTCTCTCTTAAGACAGGCGAAATTACAGATCTGGAGATACCTGAAGGAGGGTCAATGCCTCCACGGCCCGGTTTCAGACCTGGCTTCCTGGCAGATCAAGGCCTCATCAACCAGGCTGTGACTGGTGGACGCACGCAGTCCAACATACGAACCACAACCCGGCTGGTCAGGAACTGATTTGAGGAACTTTTTCTAATTCCTCTTCAAAACAACCAGAGGTTTGTTGGTAATCCCCCTTTTGCACGAAGGGAGGGCACTAAAGAGTAGGGGACTTCGGACACTCAACGAGGTTCTGTGTACTCGTTACGCCCCTGATTTTTTATTGGTGGTACTCTGTATAATCTGCCATATATCTTGCTTTCACAGGGAGTTGTTTTGATGCACAGATTTGGGACCAGTCCTTCCAGGTTTTTCCGTATGTATATTATGATGTACTTTTCTCGCCTACGTTCCAGGAAATATAGTTGAAGGGACTTAGGCGTTCCCAGTAGTTTAAATGTTTGAGTGTAAAGGGGCAGTGAAGGTTCTCTGTACGTTTACTAGGTCAGCAATCTCGCCTGCCTTGAATATACAGAAACTTTACTACCTATATGGATTCTGAAAAACCCCAAAATTATTGGGAATGCTGAAGTCCCTCGAATTGACCACAACCTACCAAGGCTGACGGATTGATCACGTCAAAATTACTACCTCTACCGTCCAGCCACTTTGATTTTAATAAGAAAGTTATACAACTGTCACTTCTGACATGTTGCACCAGGTAAGACTAGGGAAAGAGGATCTGATGAGCCAGCGAGACTGGACTTAGTCTTCACCGCAGGTACATCTAACACAGTTGAAATAGAACATGAGCCCCCCTGGGCACTAGTGTTCATGCTGTCCTGAACTATGAGTACCTAGTGGAACTAAAGGTAGAGGGAAGTACAGCAGAGGGAGGGCATGAAAAAGGCAGACTTTAGAAAAGGAAATTTTGAGGGGTTGAAAGACTTCCTGACTGAAGAGCACTGGGACAGTGAACTGGAAGGAAAGTCAGTGAATGAGATGAACCTGGCAGGAAAATGCAGGGAAGCTGAGGCTTTCATATGAAAAAGATGCAGAAACACAGACAGTACCCTTGGTTTAACCAGAGATGTAAGGAAAAAAAAAAAGTGCAAGAGTGAAAAAAAAATACAAAAAGAAAAAACTGTCAAGAACAGAGAAGTGATGATGAGAATTTGAGAATGACAAGCAGCAAAGGCCTAGTCTAGACCGAAACTACTTAACAGGCACATCAGAAGACGACAATAAAGGATCAGGTAATCAAATAATGAAGGAGAGCTTATAAACGACGAGGAATTCTGAGTGTTGATAATGCAATTCGAAGAGGTCTTCTCAGTAGAAGCTGGGGCATTACCAGAGAGATGAGGAAGAGGAGGCACCGACAAACACAGGAAGAGGTACAGAAACTTTTCATGGGACCTGTAACCTGACATGTGTCACCATGGATACTGCGAGAGGGTACAGAAGCCTTGTCTAAACCGCTAGCAACCTTCAACAAGTCGATGGATATGGGGCAGCTACCAGAGATAAAGAAGACAAGAAATGTAGTCTCTATATACAAGGAGAGACAGGAGACATTAAATGACATACCTTATAAGGTACTTGAGAAACTTATTAGGAGAGTGGTAGAACACAGTGAAATGGTTTCATAAACAATAACGAACATGGGTTTAGGGGTCGTAAATCTTGTTTTACTATCTTGGAGTTCTATGATAAAGTAACAGATTTGCAACAAGAGGATTTGGTGGATTGCATTTTTTTAGACTGCAAGAGGGCATTTAATAAGTATACTGATAGTGTACCCCACAAGGGGGGTGGACAAAAAGTTGATCAAAAAGCATATTTGGGGAGGAAAATATCACTGGATGCCAGGAAAGACGTCAGAATGGGGAAGAGCAACTAGTGTGTTCAAGGACCGGCATTAGGACCAGTACTGTGTCTGGTTTAAGTTAAAAACATCAGATGGGACTGATTCAGATATACATTTTTGATGATAATGTAAAACTAGAGTAAAAACACAGGAGATTAAAGAAAGGCTATATTCTAAAGGATTTGAATAAATTGCAAGTGTGGTTGTCTGAATTCAACCCCAGTAAACGCAAGGTCAAGAAGATTGGGGAAGGAGCAAGACCAGAAACAGGATATAAACTACGACAGAGGTTGCAGACCTAGGGGTGCGCTTAGTGCCCTGTATATCGCCGAAGGTTCAAGTCAGCCAACTAGCATCCGCAGACTATCGCCAGGCAAATCTAAGAGTTGTCTTCAGGAATCTCATCAATGTCATTACGGGCCCTTTATCAATATATACGTCAGGACCATCTTAAGAGTAAGCAGCACCTAAAAAAATATGTTAAACTGGAGAAAGGGCAGAAGTATGCAATAAGGCTTGTTACTGAGCTAAGTGGCATGAGCTTTGAGAGGATAACGGAACTGAATCAAAAGCCACTGAAGGGCAGAACCAGGAGGGGGTCATACAATACAAAATACTCTGGGGGAATTTATCAGATAGGGAGAAGCTGTTTGTTAGGCGAGAAACGTGAACATGGGGGATACCACTAAGTTAAAAATACAGATGAGTTACAGAGATGTTAGGAAGTATTTCTTCAGTCTTAAGTGTGTTTGGGAAGTGGAATGATCTGGGTGAAGCGGTGGAGGCATGCTCCACCCACAGTTTTAAAACGAGTTTGGGAGTGTGTGTAAAGGTAGAAAGTTAAAAGTGAACATAGATAAGAGTAAGGTGATGAGGGTATCAAACGATTTTAATAAAGAAAAATTGGATATCACATTGGAGAGAGGGATTATGGAAGAAGTAAAAGTTTTCAGATATTTGGGAGTTGACGTGTCAGCGGATGGGTTTATGAAGGATAAGGTTAACCATAGAATTGATGAAAGAAAAAAGATGAGTGGTGCGTTGGGGTATCTGTGGAGACTAAAAACATTATCCATGGAGGCAAAAAAGGGAATGAACGAAAGTATAGTGGTACCAACACTCTTATATGGGTGTGAAGCATGGGTTGCAAATGCTGCAGCGAGGAGGAGGCTGGAAGCAGTGGAGATGTCCTGT
>WNWK01031711.1:0-22497 GCA_009830355.1 Cherax destructor
ACTCAGCCAGTGATATGGAACTGATAAGTTTTCGTTTACATTTGCTGTGATTGTCCAAGGCATATCGACTGACTCAATATTAACTATGGATTGGCCTTGACACCAAAATACAAGGCAAGGTAAAGGTATTACTCAGTGGATTATTATTATAGTTATATGGAAGTGCTAAACCTCTAGGGGGTCATTCAGCACCTGAGGGACAGAAGGTAGTCAAGTTTGATCCCAAAAAAGGGAAATGTAGCTCCATTCCCTAAAATGAATCAAAAGCCTTGCACTGGTCTAAGATCCCCCTCCCTCACCCCCCATGAAGGGACCAATACTGTGGAGCTTTCTTTAGTGCCCACTAATGTTTCATTACATGTAAACTACTTTATTTGTATGGCTTACACAAATACAAATTGTATTGTACTGTACTCTATTGTACAGTATAGTATAATATTTGACCTAGGCCTTCCAATGGAACCTAAGTACAGTATGTACAAGGATTTAAATAACTGACATTAAAATATATATAATTTAAGAGCAGAGTACAGTGGACCCCCGCCTAACGAGCACCCCAGAAATCGTACAATTATGCAAGTATAATATTGTAAGTGCTTGTGGAAGTGTATTTCTGGGGGTCTGAAATAGACTAACCTACGTGACATTATTTCTTAAGGAAGTAAATTCATTCGGTAATGGCACTTGAGCAGGCTTCTGGAATGAATTTTGCTCGTTAGGCGGGGGTCCACTATGGAGAGTAAAAGAAAGGTGCAGAGAGTGGTGAGTGTGTGCAAAAGAAGAGCAGATGAAAAAATGGGAGAGGCTCTGTCAAGAAATTTTGCTGAAAACAAGAAAAATTTTTGGAGTGAGATAAACAAGGTAAGAAAGCCTAGGGAATAAATGGATTTGTCAGTTAAAAACAGAGTAGGGGAGTTAGTAGATGGGGAGCTGGAGGTATTGGGTAGATGGCGGGAATATTTTGAGGAACTTTTAAATGTCGATGAAAAAAGGGAGGCGGTAATTTCATGTAATAATAATAATAATAATAATAATAATAATAATAATAATAATAATAATAATAATAATAATAATAATAATAATAATAATAATAATAATAATAATAATAATAATAATAATAATAATAATAATAATAATAATAATAATAATAATAATAATAATAATAATAATAATAATAATAATAATAATAATAATAATAATAATAATAATAATAATAATAATAATAATAATAATAATAATAATAATAATAATAATAATAATAATAATAATAATAATAATAATAATAATAATAATACTTTATTGAGACATGGTACAATGATACATGGTTGGGTAGACAAGATACATAGTTATTGATGAGATGTACATGCCAAAAGCCCCTAATATGCTGTGCATTGCGGGCATTCTTAGGATTACTTAATTATAGACTACATGGTAAAAAGTTATGGTTGATAATTTATAAAATAAGTATAATTGCGTATCTAAGTTATAAAGTTTGATTATAAGTTGAACATATCAATTAGTTGCAGCAATGCAACTAATTGCGTGAGATAACAATTTAAAACATATCAATCAATTGCAGCAATGCAACTAATTGAGTGAGATAACAATTCAAAACAATTAATTGCATTGCAGTTACAGTTTACGTGGTCATTATAATGTAAATGTTATGGAAATAGTTAGCTTAGTATGTATTATTCATAACAGGTTTTTACATTTAAGTGATTAGTCAGGTTTTTACAGTAAGTGATTTTTCTACTTTGTTGAGAATGTTTGATATTGAGCACTTAGGTTTGGGTGAGAAGGTTGTTTTTTAGCATCGTTTTGAATTGGGGTAAAGGCAGGGTTTCTTTGGCTATGACAGGTAATGAATTCCAAATTTTCGTGCCTTTTATATGCATTGAGTTTTTACATAGTGTTAGATGGACACGGGGAACATCGAGGAGTGATCTGTGTCTAGTGTTATGGTCATGTGTCCTGTTAAAATTAGTAAGGAGAAGTTTGAGTGGTGGGTTAATATTTGCATAGAGTGTTCTATGTATGTAATAGGCACAGTAAAAAGTATGGATGTCTTGTATGGTGAGTAAGTTTAGGTTTTTGAATATTGGTGGAGTATGTTGTCTGGAGTGTGAATGTGTTATTATTCTAACTGCTGCTTTTTGTTGTGTTATTAGTGGTCTGAGATGAGTTATTGATGTAGAGCCCTATGCGCAGATTCCATAGGTGAGGTAGGGGTAAATGAGTGAGTGATATAGGGTAAGGAGAGCTGGTTGTGGAACATAGTACCGTATCTTGGATAGTATTCCCACGGTCTTTGAGACTTTCTTAGAAATTTGTTGTATATGTGTCTGAAATTTGAGGCCACTGTCAAGATGGATTCAAAGAATTTTCCCTCTGTGAGTTTTGTGATAGGGGACCCGTTTATCATTATGTTAAGTGGTCCGTTTGTAGCTCTGTTCCCAAACTGGATAAAATAGGTTTTATCAATATTGAGAGTAAGTTTGTTGGTCATCATCCAGGTAGATATTTTCTGTAATTCAGTATTTGCAGTGTTGGCTAGTATGTCTGGGCTTGGGTGAGATAACGTATGTAGTGTCATCTGCAAAAAGTATTGCCAGGGAGGTACAACATCGTTTAGGAGTGAAGAAGAGCAGGATATGAGTGTGGGGGAGGTGCGTGAGGCATTACATAGAATGAAAGGGGGTAAAGCAGCTGGAACTGACGGGATCATGACAGAAATGTTAAAAGCAGGGGGGATATATAGTGTTGGAGTGGTTGGTATTTTTGTTTAATAAATGTATGAAAGAGGGGAAGGTACCTAGGGATTGGCAGAGAGCATGTATAGTTCCTTTATATAAAGGGAAGGGGGATAAAAGAGATTGTAAGAATTATAGATGAATAAGTTTACTGAGTATACCAGGTAAAGTGTATGGCAGGGTTATTATTGAAAGAATTAGAGGTAAGACAGAGAGTAGGATTGCAGATGAGCAAGGAGGCTTTAGAGTGGGTAGGGGATGTGTAGATCAAGTGTTTACAGTGAAGCATATATGTGAACAGTATTTAGATAAGGTAGAGAAATTTTCATTGCATTTATGGATTTAGAAAAGGCATATGATAGAGTGGATAGGGGAGCAATGTGGCAAATATGGCAAGTGTATGGAATAGGTAGTAAGTTACTGAAGGCTGTAAAGAGTTTTTATGAGGATAGTGAGGCTCAGGTTAGGGTGTGTAGGAGAGAGGGAGATTACTTCCCAGTAAAAGTAGGTCTTAGACAGGGATGTGTAATGTCACCATGGTTGTTTAATATATTTATAGATGGGGTTGTAAAAGAAGTGGTGTTGGGGAGAGGGGTGGGATTAAATTATGGAGAATTAAATCCAAAATGGGAGCTGACACAGTTACTTTTTGCTGATGATACTGTGCTTATGGGAGATTCTAAAGAAAAGTTGCAAAGGTTAGTGGACGAGTTTGGGAGAGTGTGTAAAGGTAGAAAGTTGAAAGTGAACATAGATAAGAGTAAGGTGATGAGGGTATCAAACAATTTAAATAAAGAAAAATTGGATATCACATTGGAGAGAGGGATTATGGAAGAAGTAAATGTTTTCAGATATTTGGGAGTTGACGTGTCAGCGGATGGGTTTAAGAAGGATGAGGTTAACCATAGAATTGATGAAGGAAAAAAGGTGAGTGGTGCATTGAGGTATCTGTGGAGACAAAAAACATTATCCATGGAGGCAAAGAAGGGAATGTATGAAAGTATATTGGTACCAACACTCTTATATGGGTGTGAAGCATGGGTTGCAAATGCTGCAGCGAGGAGGAGGCTGGAGGCAGTGGAGATGTAATGTCTAAGGGCAATGTGTGGTGTAAATACGTATTATGCAGAAAATTCAGAATGTGGAAATTAGGAGAAGGTGTGGAGTTACTAAAAGTATTTGTCAGAGGGCTGAAGAGGGGTTGTTGAGGTATTTTGGTCATTTAGAAAGAATGGATCAAAGTAGAATGACTTGGAGAGCGTATAAATCTGTAGGGGAAGGAAGGTAGGGTAGGGGTCATCCTAGAAAAGGTTGAAGGGAGGGGGTAAAGGAGGTTTTGTGGGCGAGGGGCTTGGACTTCCAGCAAGCATGTGTGAGCGTGTTTTTGGGACCTAACGAGCTGTTGGAGTGTGAGCAGGGTAACATTTTGTGAAGTGATTCAGGGAAACCAGTTAATTGATTTAGTTGGACTTGAGTCCTGGAAATGGGAAGTACAATGCCTGCACTTTAAAGGAGGGGTCTGGGATAGTGACAGCTGGGAGGGACTATTCTCAGCTGTCGTATCTGAGCGCCTCTGCAAAGACAGTGATTATGTATGAGTGTGGTGAAAGTGTTGAATGATGATGAAAGTATTTTCTTTTTGGGGATTTTCTTTCTTTTTAGGTCACCCTGCCTTGGTGGGAGACGGCCGACTTGTTGAAAAAAAAAAAAAAAATTTGGTGGGATCTTTCATGGTGGACTTTTTACAGAAAAGCAAATATCACCTCATATTAATAATAGAGTAAAATATTGAATATTTGTATTCTACCACCCTTCACCTGTCTAGACTTAAGTAGTGTATAAGTATAGGGTTAAGTCTGCCCGAAATGCCTGGGCATGATAGTGGCTTTCTTTGTACCAACCAAATTATGAAATGAAAACACATTGTAACCTTAGCAAAGAAATGATATTTTATTCTTTTATTATTTATTATTATTATTCAAAGGAAATAGTCAAAATACACTACATGAGAAACCAATTACACTAAAGTGGCTTTGTTTTGGATGATGACAAATAAGCTTACTCTCAATACGGACAAGACCTACTACATTCAGTTTGGAAACAAAGCTGCAAATGTTCCACTTAACATAACGCTAAATGGTTCACCCATCACAAGGCTCACAGAGGGAAAATTCCTAGGAATCCACCTTGACAGTAGTCTTAAATTCCAAACACACATACAACAAATTTCCAAGAAAATCTCAAGGACAGTAGGTATATTATCTAAGATACGCTATTATGTGCCACAACCAGCTCTCATTGCACTATATCATTCTCTTATCTACCCTTATCTCACCTATGGAATCTGTGCATGGGGCTCAACAACATTAAATCACCTTAGACCACTCATAACCCAGCAAAAGGCTGCAGTCAGGATGATAACAAATTCCCACTCTAGACAGCATACTCCACCTATATTCAGAACCTTAAAACTACTCACCATAAAAAATATTCATACCTATTCATGTGCCTTCTACATACATAAAAATCTACATGCTAATATCAACCCTGCGCTCAGAATTCTCCTCAACAACTTTAATAGGTCTCACGAACATGACACAAGACACAGATCACTATTTGACATACCCCGAGTCCATACTAACCAATGTAAAAATTCTATGCACATAAAAGGCCCCAGAATCTGGAATTCATTACCAGTAAATATTAAGTTAACCTTGTCGGAAAATCAATTCAAGACTCTTCTCAAAAATCACCTACTCACCCTATACTAAATACTCATACTGTAACAAACTTTCAAACCCAATATTATTTTACTTAAGATGATCTCAATTTGATATGTTCATCCTCCTTAACACTTGTTGCAATTTCATATCATCATATTGTCATTTAAAATCTTATAGTATCATCATTTTCTTAATTTGAAATAAAATATATATCTAGAAGAAACTCTAAAAAAAAAATTTCTAGTATTGTTATTATACTAGTATAGCATCAACATACTGTAACTTGAAATAAATTATACAACTAGATTAAACTCAACCAATTTCTCTTGTATTGTCTTTTAATAGTATGTATAACCATATTATAATTTAAATAATACAGAACTAGAATAAACTCTATCAATTTCTTTAGCATTAAGTACTTAGTGAATAAGTCTCTAGAATAAACTGCCCCTAATGCCATGGCATGCCAGTGGCTCTCCTTGCATTACAGTTTTATAATTGTAACTACCAATAACATTGTACACTTGTAACATGCATAGAAATAAAAATATTATTATTATTATTATTATTATTATTATACAAGTTCAAATATCCTTCTTCACGACAGGTGGTTTACTCGAGAGGTTACTTCTCCCTCTCTTCTTTGTCAGCATATGTGCACTATGCTTAGAGGACCCCAATGGAAATATGTAAGGACCCCATTGGAAATAAGCAAGGGCCCCATTGGAAATAAGCAAGGGCCCCATTGGAAATAAGCAAGGACCCCATTGGAAATAAGCAAGGACCCCAATGGAAATAAGTCACTCTTGATTTTTTTGGGTTATCCTAGGTTCTCTACACATATGCTACTTACTTACTTGCTTAGGTTTCTATCTTCTGATGGGATTTATAATTCGATCAATGATAAAATGTGACTAGTAACTTCTTGTTGGTGTTGTTAAGGATCACCACAGCTTACGTCTTCTTGATCTCTGCCTCCTGGGAGTCCACGGACCAGATATCTTTTTCCCTATACTAGACTAATAAGTAAGTAAATTTATTCAGGTACATGTACACATAAATTCAGTTACATAAATTATCATACATAGCAGCATGTGTGTAGATTACCTAGGATAACCCCCCAAAAATTGGACAAAATTACTTATTTCCATGGGGATCCATTGAGAAGTCTTCTTCTCTACACTAAACTAGTAAATTTATTTAAGCACATTTACACATAAGTAAAATTATCATAGTATAAATTACCTAGGATAAACCAAAAAATGTCAGAGTGACTTATTTCCATTGGGGACAATGGCTGTAAATGGTACGGGGATTAGTAAGTTTATTTAGGTACAATTACACATAAATAATAATAATAATAATAATCTTTATTTCTGCAACTACATGTACAATGTATAACAAGCCTATACCTGAAGTATACCTAGAGAGGGTTTCGGGGATCAACGCCCCCGCGGCCTGGTCTGTGACCAGGCCTCCTGGTGGATCAGGGTAAGTAAGTAAGTTTATTCAGGTATACACAAATACAGTTACATAGATTATCATACATAGCAGCATATGTGTAGAGAACCTAGGTGACACCATTTAGGGGGTGACACCATAGAGCCTCTAAAGAAGGTGACACTAATGCACAAAACTTTGATGCACCAACATAAGAGAAGAATCCTTCGTTTCTATATTGCCTATTATATGATTACAGAGTACAAATAGGGATATATAGGGAAAATAATTGATTTTGATGATATGATAGATGATTTTGCAAGATTGAAGGCAAGGAAATGTAAGATCAGATTCAATGAGATGTTACCCATACTCAAGGTCAAATTGGAACTAGTTGTTCTCTGATATTCCATTGTTTTTCTTTATTTTTCAAGTTTTTTTTTTTTTTGCATTGTTGAAGATGAATAAATGTAGGATCCATTGCCTGTACTCAAAGTGGTATTTGAGTTTATGTTTTCCCAATATTACTACGATTATTTATTTTATCATTAATAAAGTTGAGAAGTATTCTCCTGTTCGGTTTATGGCACTTAAACGTTCTCATTGCTAAACATTAGTCACTGGTCATGCAGTAGTGACGTCATTGATCATGCAGTAGTGACGTCATTGGTCATGCAGTAGTGACGTCATTGGTCATGCAGTAGTGACGTCATTGGTCATGCAGTAGTGACGTCATTGGTCATGCAGTAGTGACGTAATTGGAGTTTACTCCCCCCATCCCCCCGCCTTTGGATTTCATGGGGGTGACACCAAAGATGCCGCCCCGGGTGACACCAACCCTATCAACGCCACTGCTATGTCAAGTAAGGCAACAGCGGCACTTCCCCGCTCCATGGGATATTATCCCATTCCAAACTACCATTCCTCCATTTCCCCAAAAATATTTCCCGGGTGACACCAACCCTAACAACACCACTGGCCTTAGTTATTAAGTTACTTACTGCCTTAGTTATTAAGTTATTATCTTAGTTATTAGTTACTGACTTAGTTATTAAGTTATTGTCTTAATTATTTAGTCTGGCGAGTTATCCTGCTTCCTGATTTCTTTAATTTGAGGAGAATTTCCGCAGTTATTAAAGGGAACACGAGATATCATAAAGATATTTGTATAGACTCTGGCGCCTATGTTCAATTTGTTTGGAGTTTTACGACTCACTGACCGCTAGTTCAATCCCCGCCCATACCATGGTCTATATAATTTACTTTATTATGGACCCTTGTGTGCCCCCAGGATCATTATAAACGAGAAAAATACGTTATGTATCCATAACGTAAATAAAAATACATTTCGGTGTATATATGCGCAGAATGCGCAAAATTTCGGTGCGCAGTTTGCATCGTGGCGATCGTCACTTCCTACGACAGGGGTACCAACATTGCCAAATATACACACAATATAACATACATTATTTATACATTACTAAATAAGGAATTACTCTCGTGTCGAACACAATCACATATAAAATTGGTTTATTTCCAAAAGCAAGGCTCCTAAGAATGACTAAATGTAAAATATAAATACATATGATAGGGGGAGTGTTGGCAGAACTAAAAGTGGACGGAGCTAAGGGCAGATTCAAATTACGGCGACCGTTATTGACGTCAGTTGACCTGTGACCTTCGTCGCGTCAGGACCCTCTCGTTCGTTATTTTGAGTTTGTCCTGAGCCAGACTGGATATAACAACAGCAGTGTACAGTGATACTACACACCGTTGCTGCTATTAACACCGGAATTAGGTAAGTAAATTGATTCATTTTTCACACATCAATTTTACAGGCCAGGAGCTGTTATCCAACCTCAGCTCATCGCAAAGCCCAGCCCTATCTAAGATGCGTATATTATCACCCATCAGGATGCTACCCACATTAGTCAAATAACCTTTAGGTACCTACTTACTGCTAGGTGAACAGGGACAGCAAGTGTAAGAAAACATGCCTGATGTTTCTACCCGTGCCGGGGATCGAACCCCGGACCCTTAGTGTATGAGCCGAGTGTACACACACTGATAACGGATTAATCTTATCAAATTGTCAGAAAGACATTTTACAACTCTGAAAAATAACTAACATATTCAGCCATTAATATATTGGTTGTCCCTTACTATTAAAACCTTGATACTATATCCTCTTAAGAATTTTAAATTCCAAATTTTTAAAAATCTTGATACAGTAAAAAATATTTGATTAAGAATTCATCCAAAAATGCTTATAGCTGTCTATAATATTCCCTGTAAAAAATGCTGATAGCTGTGTCTATAATATTCCCTGTAAGAAATGCTGATAGCTGTGTCTATAAGATTCCCTGTAAGAAATGCTGATAGCTGTCCGATTCCTCGTAAAAATGCAATAGTTTATTACTACCAAACTTAAAAAAAAAAGCCTTGAACTAAAATTACAACGATATAATATTGCAGAATCGGCAATTATAAAACATGATATGCCTTACATGTCACTTATAAATTTCCCTTGACATGTGACCTGAGAAAATTTTAACTTCATTGCTGAGCTCAGCCTGCTGAGTCAGTTGTGAAGTAATATCTCAGCCTTATAAGCCTTCTGCTGTCTTATTATTTTCACTGTTACTTGATATTAGAAATCACGCAAGCACTTGGAAATTCACTGTTTTTTGTCTAGTGTGTGTCTAATAAGCCAAATGTGTTGAATAGGCCTAACTCCCTTAAATATATTTTTCAAAATACATAATCCAGAACACAAATTCGGCTAACTAGCTTTTCTAAATAATTTGAATTACCTTGTTTACACTCCAACAGCACACACAATCTTTAAACCATTTGATTCTACTGTTATCTAACACTATCATGCATACCCATTAAGGTTGTGTCATGGTTTTGCCTCACGGTATTATTAATTCTATATTGTTTACCAGGGTTCCCGCTTCTCTGATTTTCTCTTGTATCAGATTATGCCAAATGCTGGATTAACACATTTTGTTTTTCAGGAAATTCTTGACTGCCTTCGACACGCCACTGATGTGTTGACACCAAGGAGGGAAATCCATGGGTGTAATATACCCTCCATCCTCATGTGGGGAAACGAAATACTACTAGAAGAACAATTCCCTGGATATGGATTTATGATGCAGCTTTATCCTTTCCTCATCTGTATGGCACACCGCTACCAGCTTCAACTCTGCTAAGTATCAGACCTCGCACGTCTCTTGTTACTCCACTATGATAGGAATAAATTTGCAAAACATCTTTGCCTAGAAGTATGAGGCCTCATACATATTTCGTGCTAATGGTGATTTTTCTTTTTTCCAATAACTAAAACCTTTTTCCTAGTGTCGTCTTAATCCTGACACTTAAAGGATTCCCTTCATACCCCATCCTTCAGGAAGTAGTCTGTCAGCCTCATCTGACAGACTTCAGTATGTGAACACAACTCAAATATCAAATATGTCGATCATGTACCAATATTTATTATGTTCATGTTATGAATGTCATACGTAGTGAAGTAATCTATGTAACAGGTTGGTGATTGGTAGTTCATAAAAATAACCAGTGTAGCAATAATAGCACAACAATCGTAACACTAATAACACTAACAATGACCATAGCGCAATTGCGTCATCCAGCCAGCCAGCGATGCCTTGTTTCTTGCCAGCGATGCCTTGTTTCTTGCCAGCGATGCCTTGTTTCTTGCCAGCGATGCCTTGTTTCTTGCCAGCGATGCCTTGTTTCTTGCCAGCGATGCCTTGTTTCTTGCCAGCGATGCCTTGTTTCTTTCCAGTGTTACCTTGTTTCTTGCCAGCAATGCCTTGTTTCGTACCAGCGATGCCTTGTTTCGTACCAGAGATGTCTTGTTTCGTACCAGCGATGCCTTGTTTCGTACCAGCGATGCCTTGTTTCGTACCAGCGATGCCTTGTTTCGTACCAGCGATGCCTTGTTTCGTACCAGCAATGCCTTGTTTCGTACCAGCGATGCCTTGTTTGTACCAGCGATGCCTTGTTTCGTACCAGCGATGCCTTGTTTCGTACCAGCGATGCCTTGTTTGTACCAGCGATGCCTTGTTTCGTACCAGCGATGCCTTGTTTCGTACCAGCGATGCCTTGTTTCGTACCAGCGATGCCTTGTTTCCCGTGCTGTTCAACCAGCGATGCCTTGTTTCGTACCAGCGATGCCTTTGTACCAGCGATGCCTTGTTTTGTACCAGCGATGCCTTGTTTCGCATGCTTCTTCCAGCAATGCCTTTTTCGCACCAGCGATGTCTTCTTTGTAAGCGATGCCTTCTTCTACCAACAATACTACTTCGTACCAGCGATGGCTTTCGTACCAGCGACACCTTGTTTCTTGCCAGACGCAAAGCATTGTTATGACGGTTTTCTTATAATCCATCACATGAAATGATTTTCCTGATAAACTCTATCACACACATGGACTGGAGTCGGGGAATTGACCTCGAACACCTAAGTATACTTCAGGGATGGCTTATGGTATATTCCATTATGGGATGGTTTCTATGATTTCATACAGAATATTTTTTTTCATATCAATCTATAATATCCGTAATAACTATAGCAAGATTGACAATAAATATAATTCAAATACTAGACCAAGCAATGCAGAGAAGTATTTCAGATATGCAGCTGTGTGTTCCTGCTATCGATACCTCTTCCCGCCAGCGAAGCCTCTTCCAACCAGTGACGTCCTTCCTGCCAGCGAAGCTTCTTCCAGCTAGTGATGTCATTCCTGCCAGCAAAGCCTCTTCCAGCCAGTGATGTTCGTTCCTGCCAGCGAAGCCTCTTCCAGCCAGTGATATCTTTACTATTGTAACTCAAAACCACTTAAATTTGATAAAATTCAATAATACCTTACTAAAATATTGGATACTGGAAGTAACTCAATAGTTAACAAGGCCACATTGTAATGTTTTTTAGTCTTAATAGTTATTATGCACTTCAATTATCAGACTTATTAGCAAATAATCATAAAATTTATAGCAGGATTGACAATAACAATTAGTATAATTCATGTACTGTACTAAGCAATACAGTGTTTTAGATATGCAGCCAGTGATGGGTCGTCCAGCCAGTGATGGGTCTTCAAGCTAGTGATGGGTTTTCCAGTCAGTGATGGGTCTTCAAGCCAGTGATGCCTCTACCATGTGTTCCTAGTTTTTCATCCTTTATCACAAATGTCCGATATACTGATCGTGTATTGATATAAAATATTTATAATCATTAATATATCATATGTAATTGTAAATCTATTTGATAAGTTAGTCATCCACAGTTAATAAAATAAACCATAATGACTAATTAAACTTTTTTTCCAATCATCAGTTATTTTTTCCAGCTATCAGTGCATTTTCTCCAGCCAGCAACGCCTTCCAGCCAGCAATGCCTTCCAGCCAACAGTGCCTTCCAGCCAGCAACGTCTTCCAACCAGCAGCGCCTTCCAGTCAGCAACGACTTCCAGCCAGCAGCGCCTTCCAGCTAGCAACGCCTTCCAGCCAGCAGCGCCTTCCAGCCAGCAACGCCTTCCAGCTAAGAACGTTTTCAATCATCCAGCGATGCTTTTTTTTTCCCCAGTCTGGGGCTTAGCATTTAGTTTTCATTATATTCTTTCCAGTCAGTGTCCAAGGTTCCATGACCCTTGCAGGTTTAGCGCTTAGTTATAATTATAATTGACAGGTTCCAACAAGCAGCATGGGTTCCAGTTAAGGCGCAGTCCAGGATGCAGCGCACTTTCCATTTAGAAATGTTCGTGTCCAGTGATGCTGGGTATGAGTCTCAATGTTTGTGTTTCGCGTGCCTAGTATGGGCCAGTAGGCCTACTGTATTGCTCATTCTTCTTGTGTTCTTTTGTGTTCCGGTCATTGAAGCAGTGGAGTTTTTCAGTCTTCACAGCAGTGTGGTTCTAGGGTCACAGGATAGTTTTGTTATCCTATTTCATAACCTGGATGATGCTTTGTATCGTTCTGTATATAGGATGGGTTTGTGTACCACTCCATCGTAGTTTGCAAATTCCATCACACAGGATGGTTTGTCGTATTTACGGTTTTCCTGGCATATAGTGATTGGTTGTCTCATATTTAATTATATTTTATTTTTACTGTTATATTCCATCACAAATGATGGTTTTAACAGAATATTCCATCACAGAATGGTTTTCCCCTATGTTCCGTTATACAAGATGGTTTTTCCCTATTCCCATCACCCAGGATGGTTTTTCTTATATTCCATTATACAAAATGATTTTTAGGGTATATTCCAAAAACTTTGGGGCCCAGTCCCTGGACCCATTATGTACCTCTGTAATCTTTTGACTACCACCCACAGGATGGGTATGGGGTGCATAATAAAGATATTAAACTAACTAAACTTCCAAAGGATGGTTTTTCCCAATTATTTTCCATCACATAATTGTTTTCCTGTCATTTTATTGATTTTTTTGTAGCAAGTTAATTGTTCTGATATATTTTGTCAGTGGATTTTATCACACAGGATGGTTTCCCTCAATACTTCAACCACCAGGTGAAAAAGTCTGGCAGCCTCAACCTGGAGACGCGGGTATGGTCCAAGTGTCCTACCAGGATCATTTGTGTGTTTAAATACTATGTAATGTATATCAGCTAACTTTCTTTATTTTAAATTTTAGTTTAAATAATGTATCCTACTAGGTGGTGTGTATCATTGTAATTGTTTTATCAATCTATAATAATTAGCAAGATTCACAATAACAATAATAAGCATTATCATTGTACTATATTAAGGAATGCAGTAGTGTCTTCCAGCCAGTGATCTGTCTTCCAGCCAGTGATGTGTCTTCCAGCCAGTGATGTCTCTTCCAGCCAGTGATGTGTCTTCCAGCCAGTGATGTCTCTTCCAAACAGTGATGTCTCTTCCAAACAGTGATGTCTCTTCCAACCAGTGATGTCTTCCAGCCAGTGATGTCTTCCAGTCAGTGATGTCTCTTCCAGTCAGTGATGTCTTCCAGCCAGTGATCCCTGTTCCTGCTATTAATCAGTATATCCATCTTGTCAGATATATATATTTTTTTTCCATCAAACCGGCAGGGTGACCTAAAAAGAAAAACCAAGGATATTAATTATGTATTAAATATATAATATGTATGTATAATCATTAATATATATGTAGTGATGTAATCCATTTAATATGTTAGTCATCCATAATAGTAATAATTATAACGATAATAACCCTGATAACTTCCCTTGTTTCCACCCATCAGTTCCAGTGATACCTCTGCTTATTGTAGATAACTCAAAAGCATTTAAATTTTTAATTCAACTATAATTTGCTAAAATATTGGGTATTCTAAATAATTCATGACGGTATTAAGCTACATAATGTTTTTATTAAACCCACTTTATGTCTATATAAACTCATATTTATCAGATAATTTACAAGTAATTCATTACCATAGCAACTTGCTTAAGTATGACCCAAATCCTAAACTCATTAGGTGTGTAAATTTTTAACTACTGCCCTTAGGATGAGTATGTGGTGTATAACGTTATTAAACTAACAGCAATGCCTCTTCCAGCCAGTGATCTCTTCCAGCTGGTGAGGACTGTTCCTGTCAGTGATTCTTTTGTCCAGCCAGTGATTCCTCTCTCCAGCCAGCGATACCTTCTGGTCAGTAGCACCTTTTCCTACTGTAAATAACACCGAACCACTTAAACATGTTAAAATTCAACCATAACCTTGCTAAAATAATGGGTATTTGAAATAATTCATGACAGTATGCAAGCTATATTGTGATGTTTTTATAGTTTATGTGTATAAACTTGTACTGTTATTTGAGGATTGACACATAAATAATACATTACAACTGTAACTTGTTTAGCTCACTCATAGTCCCTGACTAATTATGTATCTTTATAGTCTTTTACTGCAACCCATAGGACGAGTGGAGGCTGCATAACGAAACTATTGAAGTAACGGTGACTTCTCTTCCAGCCAGTGATGCTTGCACCATCCAAGGATGTCTGTGTTCCTGCCAAAGATGACCTGCTAGCTACGCCTGCTCCTATCTTCATAGTCTCATATTTTAACACAGGATAGTTTTTCTGTTATACTTAACCTAATAGGATGGTTTCTTTCATACTCCATCCTATGGATAATGATGTCTGCCAGATGAGGCTGGCAGACATCAAAATGGACCACATAACCTACCTAGGTCACCAAAATATATGCTCAATTACCAAATACATTGATCATGTATAAATAATATGTTAGTATGATTAATATATATGTAGCGATGTAATCTGTATAAGAGGATGGTTATCGATAGCTTGTAATAGTAATCATAGTAGTAATACTAGTACTAACAATCCTAACACTAACAAAATTAACCATAGTGAAAGTGTCTCATCCAGCCAGGGATGTCTCGTTTCTTGCCAGCGATGCCTCGTTTCTTGCCAGCGATGCCTCGTTTCTTGCCAGCGATGCCTCGTTTCTTGCCAGCGATGCCTCGTTTCTTGCCAGCGATGCCTCGTTTCTTGCCAGCGATGCCTCGTTTCTTGCCAGCGATGCCTCGTTTCTTGCCAGCGATGCTCGTTTCTTGCCAGCGATGCTCGTTTCTTGCCAGCGATGCCTCGTTTCTTACCAGTGATGCCTCGTTTCTTCCCATCGATGCCTCGTTTCTTGCCAGCGATGCCTCGTTTCTTGCCAGCGATGTCTCGAAGACGCACAAACTTCGGTTATCCTGGGTTTTCTAGCTCTCCCGGTTAAAAAACCAAAGAAATCTTACCCTACAGATATTGAAGTTATTCAGCCTGACTTAATTTCAATGCACATAACCTTACTGGATCACCTGTTATATAACCTCAAATGTTATGTATCTTCCCATTAGGTTTTCATATCAATAATGTTAACTTTAATGAGCAATAAATAATACCTTATGTAATCTACTTTATAATAATGCCTAGAATATATAATTTATTTCAGAAAATGTCAGTTACGTAATTCAGTGGTAAAATTATATTTTAATTATGTTAAAAGTTATGGTTTGTGATGAATGTTGTATTTAACAGTGAATCGGTATTTCTACTAATACTGTGTTACAGATGTTCCAGCCAGTGATGCAGCCTAGTGTTCCAACCAGTGATACAGCATAGTGTTCCAACCAGTGATGCAGCCTAGTGTTCCAGCCAGTGATGCATCCTAGTGTTCCAACCAGTGATGCAGCCTAGTGTTCCAACCAGTGATGCAGCCTAGTGTTCCAGCTAGTGATGCAGCCTAG
Organism: Cherax destructor; assembly: GCA_009830355.1. NCBI lineage: Eukaryota > Metazoa > Arthropoda > Malacostraca > Decapoda > Parastacidae > Cherax > Cherax destructor. Next base: position 16,206 of record WNWK01031711.1, read on the forward strand.
TGTTCCAGCCAGTGATGCAGCCTAGTGTTCCAGCCAGTGATGCAGCCTAGTGTTCCAGCCAGTGATGCAGCCTAGTGTTCCAGCCAGTGATACCTGAGCCCTGTTCACAAGTCATCTCTCACTACCCAGAAGACTGAATAAACTTTGGCTATATTACCTGTTTATCTTTCACCCAAACTCAAAAATTCGATTGCAAACAATATCAGTATTTAATACTGAGATGGTAATTAAATAAGCTGTAATACAGTATAGAGCAGAATATTGACATTAAAAATTAATGCTCTTTTGTTTACGAAGTGATGCTGTCCATTAAGGGGGGTGCCTTGATGCTTTGGAAGGACTCTTGATTCAAGGAAATGGATCAGTTTTCCTTTTGAATCAAACCTGATTGTCTCCCATTCCTCAGGCTCTTTATGACCCCTGTGGGTTTACAGCTGCCCAATAATATTGTTGTAAGTGATTATTTTCAGGACGCCAGTAACCTCTCCGTTGTGAAGGACTGAGTCCAAGTATAGTGTGTAAATCATGATAATGTCAAACAAAAGCGCACTGCTGATATAATACTCATTTCCCCAGACGCTATGACCCCTGGGGTTTTAGCGCTTCCTCCCATGAATAATGCACAACAGTGGACAGATTTCATCTAGGATTAAAACCAATACTAATAAAAAAATACATGGTTACGAGTTTACCGCAATGTATTGCTAGGAGAAATATTGAAAAATATGCATGTCTATAAGTTCTAGACAGATCCCCCTCTAGGAAGGGGGGGGGTCAGGTGCCTTGATGCTGGTGAGGGGGCTCTTGATCTAGAGAATTGGATCTGTGCTCCAATTCCCTGAATTGAACCTACATACCTTTCACCCCCCCAGGCGCTGTATAATCCCTACGGGTTTAGTGCTCCCCATTATAATATTGATCTATGAAATTGATTATATCCAATTCCCAAAGTGCTGATCTCTAAACTTTTACTATTTTCGCTAAATATAATAAAAAAGTGAGAGGTATGGTAATACTTCTCCTCAAGGGAGGTTCCTTAATGCCAGTGAGGGGCTCTTGATTTAAGGAATCTGAACTGTTTCCTTGGCTAACGTTATTGCTTCCCATTCCCCAAGGTGCTTCATGACCCCTTCGGATTTAGCGCTTTACCCTAAATATAGTAATAATAATGCAATACACAGATCAGGTGAGAATAAAAATATATGGGATCAGTGATGAGGTGGGGTTAATGTGGTCATGACCGGTGAGGTCAGGTACTGCTAGTACCAGGTAGTAGCTGCTAGTACCAGGTAGTAGCTGCTAGTACCAGGTAGTAGCTGCTAGTACCAGGTAGTAGCTGCTAGTACCAGGTAGTAGCTGCTAGCACTAGGTAGTAGTAGACTACAATTATCATACATATATAACATTTTTAAGATTATAAACATACGGAGTTCTACTGTCTCTTACAGCTAGGCTTTGAATAATAAGATATTACAAGGACCCCAATAGAAATAAGTCACTTTGACCTTTTTGGGTTATCCTAGGTAATTTACACGTATGTTACTACGTATAATTGTACTTATGTGTACCTGTACTTACTCACATATTTGCAAATTACCTAGGATAAACCAAAAATGTCAGTGACCTATTTCCACTGAGGTCCTTGATACAGACAAACTGGAAAAGGAAACTTGTGTAAAGTGGCTTCATCAGTCCTTTAATAAATGTCTTGAACTGTACACAAGTGTCCTTTTTCATAGACTAGATGACTGAGAATTGTAAGATCCTCGGTGGATGAGCAGGGAAATGGAAAAAATACAACATTTCTTTTTCTCATAGAAAGGGGCCACTTTAAAGGTCTGGAGTGAGAATGATACCAGTCAGTCCATCTATCATAATTCTATGTCGCAAGAGGAACCTTATGTCTATGATGCATCCAACAAAATTAGCAGACCCTTGGATGTGTCTACTGCCAGGCTCCGGCTGGGATACAAGTATCTCCGAGAGTTTGCGTCATAACTAAATGTAAACTTTGTCAGAAGAACTATTGTCACAATACTGCATCATTATATGCTAAAATGCGATAAAATTAATGGATCCAGAGACAACTCACAAATGTTCAAGATATGTCAAAGTATTTTATTCACAGTGACACATTACCAGCCATTCTGGAAAAATAACTTGACTTTGCCTATTGTAAATAACTCATAATCACTTAAACTTGTTTAAAATCAACCATACCTTGTTAAAATATAAGGTAGTATAAATTATTCAAAACCATATATAAGCTACACTAATTTTTTTGTGACTGAATTTATGTCTGCATAAATGACTAGTATGGGCCAACAGGCCTACTGCAGTGTTCTTCCTTTCTTATGTTCTTAAATAATTTATTACTACTATAACCAAATATAAGCATCCAAATAGTTCGTTACCAATGTAACTTGCTTAGCTATCAAAACTTTGGGCCCAGTTCCTAGATCCATTATCTGCCTCTGTAATATTTTGACCACTGCACAGGATGGGCATGGGATGCATAATAAAGACATTAAGCTAACTAGGTGCAAGGCCACTCTCAGACAATTTCCTCTGAGAGGGAGAGTCTGACTTTGCCTTTCGAGATGGGTCTGGCACTCATGGGTGTGCTTCGGGTCCTTTGAGTTTTTCTTGTGGTCTTTCCCATTACCAGAGGACACAGAAGCAACTTTGGCTGTGGCGCCTGATGTAGGACCAGAGGGGCTGACCACTAGCCGCGGGTTGTCATCTGTCACAAAAACAAGAACAGCAGGCCTTCTGGCCCATACTAGGCAGGTCCAACTTACTGGCACCACTTGATCGGTTACCCCAGCTTTGCTAGTCCCAGGTCTGGGGTGGGGGCCTATTAAAGAAGCGGGATGCACATATCTCTCATCCTTACCTTATTCCAAGTATATCTCCTTTTATTGTAACTCCTTTTCACATAGTTGAGTCACTTAGCTGTTTTAACTTTTAAGGTTTAAATAAGGACCCCAATAGAAATAAGTCACTTTGGCTTTTTTAGGTTATCCTAGGTAATCTACACATATGCTGCTATGATAATTTATGTAACTGCATTTATGTGTACTCGTACCTGAATAATCTTACCCTGAGCTTCCACCAGATCCTCCCTGGGCAGACAACTCCACGGGGCCCACTCGTAAGGAAAGGAAGGGCAGAGGGCGCATTCCCTTTCCTCCCTTTTCTTCTACTGAGTCTCCTGAGAAGCTAGTACATCGTGCACCCCATCCTCATACATTACTATCTAGCATGAAGAATTTTTATAATCATAACCTTAATTTTTAAAAGGGCGGACCAGTAAGCCAGGGAAAGGAATCGGTCAGATGACCAAAAGCTGTAGTGGTGGGTCATCATATGACGAAGACCCATGTCAGGAAACACTTGTCCTGTTTCCAGACAAATCTTACCTAACCTAACATAACCATTCTCATGTCATGAGCTGCTAGTATATCGTGCACATCATACTATTCATGTCCTAGGAGTCGTACATCGTGCATCGCATGCTCATGTCTTGGACGGCATGTGTATGATACACACCATGCTCATGTCTTGGACGCCATGTGTATGATACACACCATGCTCATGTCTTGGACGCCATGTGTATGATACACACCATGCTCATGTCTTGGACGCCATGTGTATAATACACACCATGCTCATGTCTTGGACGCCATGTGTATGATACACACCATGCTCATGTCTTGGACGCCATGTGTATGATACACACCATGATCATGTCCTGGGCGACTAGTATTTCGTGCACCTTATGCTTATGCTGTGAGCAGTAGCACAGACATGGGACTACAGAGGTCAGAATGGGTCTTATCAAACCCAATATTAGTTTATAAGCCGCCTAGGTCATAGTAGTACTGGTAGTGATGGTTTTAACAGTAGTAGTAATATTAACAGCAGTAGTAGTAATAATAATAGTAGTAATAGTAGCAATAGTATTAGTAGTAGCAGCAGTAATAGTAGTAGCAACAGCAGTAAAAGTAGTAGTAGCAGCAGTAATAGTAGTAGTAGCAGCAGTAATAGTAGTAGCAACAGCAGTAATAGTAGTAGTAGCAGCAGTAATAGTAGCAACAGCAGTAATAGTAATAGTAGCAGCAGTAATAGTATTAGCAACAGCAGTAATAGTAGTAGCAACAGCAGTAATAGTAGTAGCAACAGCAGTAATAGTAGTAGCAACAGTATTAGTAGTAGCAACAGCAGTGATAGTAGTAGCAACAGCAGTGATAGTAGTAGTGGCAGCAGCAGCAATACTAGTAGTAGCAGCAGTAATAGTAGCAGTAATAGTAATAATAGTAATACATTCCCTATTAAATATCTAGGCATGTTTTTCTAATCACGGAAATCATCCCCCCTTTCATTTTTTCGGGCAAAATTGGATACATAAGCAATGTACTGCTACCTTATTCTATATTGTGGTTGCAAAGTGAAAACCAAAGTTAGCTTTGATGCCCTATCATACCCCATACCACAGTGTGGCTGCAGGGACTAATGGGTAAGGAGTGAACCTAGTATCAACTTTCTAGATTATGGGTGACATATGTTACTGCATGCGGCCCTAACTCTTTTAACAAAATAAGTTGTAGGGAATATTTTCAGTTTATAGCAATAAATCCCAGCGTGGTAAAATTACGGTAATAGAAGCAATTTTCATTCTCCCTTTAATGGAGTAGGAAGGGGATACCTTGATGCCGGTGTCGCTCTAGATCCAATGAAGTGGAGTTACCTCTCTCCTTCCACGAATCAACCTTCATTACATACCATTATCCAGGAGCTGTGACAGCTATGGGTTTAGCGCTTTCCCGTGAATATGATAATAATATTAGGTGCTGTAACAAGTTAAGTGGGGTATACAACTAGCCAGGTGGAGGGCGTGGAGCCAGCCTAGTCAGTGTTCAGGGTAGTGTCTTAGTGAGAGGTTGATGATTATTTTACGGAGGAAAAAATCGTGGTATTCCTATGTAACAGAATTCCGGATAACAGCAGCATTGATGCCAGGTTTGTAATGTACAATAACTGTTATGAATTAATGAAGGGAATGTATAAAAAGTATCGAAAGATAGTAGAAACGTGTGTAGACTCCTGGGAGACGACCACAGTGTAGTGTGTACATCAAATTTTCGTAGACATCATAGTCCAGCTGATCAGGTTTGCATGAATTATGACGTAGTATTCTCATCTGAGTCTGGGGGACTCTAGACATTCCCAATAATTTAGATGTTTGAACTGAAAGTGAACGACCTGTTGTTTAGGTCTGCAATTTTACATAGTTGAATTCCTGAAGGAAGGGGCGGATGCTTCGATGCCAGTGAACGGCCCTTGATCCAAAGAATTAAAGCTTCATTCCTTCGAATCAAACCATTCTCTCTCTTTTTCAGAGGCCATATAATCACTACGAATTCAGAGTTTACCTTGAAATTGATATTAATAACCTAACTTAAATGTGTGTGTATGTAGGAATGTGTTAGTCTAGAAAGTGTAAGTGTGAGACGTAAAAAAAAATAGTATCAACGTGTTATTTTTAGTCTAATTAAAAACTTTGGTCTTTGTCACTCGTTTAACTATTCACTGATGCTGATGAAAGTCTCTTGATCCAAGGAACTAGAGCTATTCCTAACTTGGATTAACTTGATTACCTCCATTCTTCAGGCGCTGTATGAACTCCTATGAGCGTACTTAGCGTTTCCATATGAATATAATAACTCTGTGTGGTCCATGAACACAACAAAATTGAGGAGCACTAATGTAGACAGAACATTCGTCGCTCAACCTTGGTGTCGAGCGGACGTGCGACTAGCCTGCCTCTACCGGCGCCTTGTGACATTGCTGTTTTCACAACATGGCGCAGTTGGGTCGTCGCCGAGTTAACACTGTGTGTATCCAGATGATTCGTGGGGCTGTGTCGGGCCAGAATGCTTCTCTGTTCTACTGACTACCATTGTACGCGACGTATACGGATTGGAGAATGACGATTTGTGTGGTGTGGCTATAAATGGTGCATATAGAATCTTCGTTAAGCTTCGCACTGCCGATGTGTATGAGAGGATTGTCGCCAGGTTTCAGGAAGTACCTGTGGATGTGAATTCGGCAGTAACGGTGTGTCTTCACGACGTATCCAGGTACTACGTTTGGGTCAAGATCCGTAATTGCCCATTTGAGGCGACGGAGGCTGATTTGAGAACAGTTTTTGAGAGATATGGAACTGTTCATACGGCGACGGTGGGCAGGTGGTCGGAAGGGATGTTTCAAGGTCTGCTGGAGGGAACGT
>WNWK01031712.1:0-22497 GCA_009830355.1 Cherax destructor
AAATTATGCTAATATTTTGAAATAACGATCCACCCTGTATTAAGGTGGTGTATGGAGCGATGAGTGATGACTCTCAACATCGTCTGTTGCGACGATTAGACTAACTGATGACTGATTTGGCATTCTTTAGGTCCATATGAAGTCCACAGGAGTTTCGATGAATAACAAGCTTAGCGGTGCTCATTGTTTCTTTGTGTGGTACTTCACGATATTTATCCAACATCAATTTTGCCAGACGACCCACATGGAATGGTGTAAACCCATCATTGGTTTCATGGTGTTATCTTTTTTCATTAGCTACGAGATCCATAACTGTTTTAGAAGAAAGGTGTGTTGTTGCCGTATCACTCTTAGCAATATCATGTTCTATGTTGACAGTGGTTTGTTTACCAGGCAGGACGATGACTGTCTTGGTGGTGCGTTGTTGACCAGCAGTGTTAGTGATCTTTTCTGCCATTATCCTACACTCAGTGATAAAGGAGAGAAAAACATTGTGTATATAACTGCACTCTTATAAATAATGTAAAATGGTGATACGTAAGGCTCTAAAAAAAGAATCAATTACGACATCCTTTATAATGGGTGTGTTGTGATGTGAGAAGAAATGTAAAATGTGGTCTTTGTTAGTTGGTTTTCTTTAGACCTTGAAGTCCAGTATGTTCCTCCTCTATAGAGAATTAATGGAAGGTTCTATGTTGTTTAAGAGTTCTGCAGTGTTGAGCGTCTTGGGGCGATGGTCAAGACATCGTCAACATTGTTTCATACCATGTAACACTGCCTGGTATGTAACACTGCCTGGTATGTAACACTGCCTGGTATACACTGCCTGGTATGTAACACTGCCTGGTATGTAACACTGCCTGGTATGTAACACTGCCTGGTATGTAACACTGCCTGGTATGTAACACTGCCTGGTATGTAACACTGCCTGGTATGTAACACTGCCTGGATGTAACACTGCCTGGTATGTATAACACTGCCTGGTATGTAACACTGCCTGGTATGTAACACTGCCTGGTATGTAACACTGCCTGGTATGTAACACTGCCTGGTATGTAACACTGCCTGGTATGTAACACTGCCTGGTATGTAACACTGCCTGGTATGTAACACTGCCTGGTATGTAACACTGCCTGGTATGTAACACTGCCTGGTATGTAACACTGCCGGTATGTAACACTGCCTGGTATGTAACACTGCCTGGTATGTAACACTGCCTGTATGTAACACTGCCTGGGTATGTAACACTGCCTGGTATGTAACACTGCCTGGTATGTAACACTGCCTGGTATGTAACACTGCCTGGTATGTAACACTGCCTGGTATGTAACACTGCCTGGTATGTAACACTGCCTGGTATGTAACACTGCCTGGTATGTAACACTGCCTGGTACCTGCGATGTAACACTGCCTGGTATGTAACACTGCCTGGTATGTAACACTGCCTGGTATGTAACACTGCCTGGTATGTAACACACTGCCTGGTATGTAACACTGCCTGGTATGTAACACTGCCTGGTATGTAACACTGCCTGGTATGTAACACTGCCTGGTATGTAACACTGCCTGGTATGTAACACTGCCTGGTATGTAACACTGCCTGGTATGTAACACTGCCTGGTATGTAACACTGCCTGGTATGTAACACTGCCTGGTATGTAACACTGCCTGGTATGTAACACTGCCTGGTATGTAACACTGCCTGGTATGTAACACTGCCTGGTATGTAACACTGCCTGGTATGTAACACTGCCTGGTATGTAACACTGCCTGGTATGTAACACTGCCTGGTATGTAACACTGCCTGGTATGTAACACTGCCTGGTATGTAACTGCCTGATTAACACTGCCTGGTATGTAACACTGCCTGGTATGTAACACTGCCTGGTATGTAACACTGCCTGGTATGTAACACTGCCTGGTATGTAACACGCCTGGTATGTAACACTGCCTGGTATGTAACACTGCCTGAGTCATGCGTAACACTGCCTGGTATGTAACACTGCCTGGTATGTAACACTGCCTGGTATGTAACACTGCCTGGTATGTAACACTGCCTGGTATGTAACCTGCCTGGTATGTAACACTGCCTGGTATGTAACACTGCCTGGTATGTAACACTGCCTGGTATGTAACACTGCCTGGTATGTAACACTGCCTGGTATGTAACACTGCCTGGTATGTAACACCTGAGCCTGGTATGTAACACTGCCTGGTATGTAACACTGCCTGGTATGTAACACCTGCCCTGGTATGTAACACTGCCTGGTATGTAACACTGCCTGGTATGTAACACTGCCTGGTATGTAACACTGCCTGGTATGTAACACTGCTCTGGTATGTGAACACTGCCTGGTATGTAACACTGCCTGGTATGTAACACTGCCTGGTATGTCACAGACACTGCCTGGTATACACTGCTGGTGTAACACTGCCTGGTATGTAACACTGCCTATGTAACACTGCCTGGTATGTAACACTTGTACCTGCCGGTATGTAACACTGCCTGGTATGTAACACTGCCTGGTATGTAACACTGCCTGGTATGTAACACTGCCTGGTATGTAACACTGCCTGGTATGTAACACTGCCTGGTATGTAACACTGCCTGGTATGTAACACTGCCTGGTATGTAACACTGCCTGGTATGTAACACTGCCTGGTATGTAACACTGCCTTTAACGCCTGGTATGTCACACTGCCTGGTATGTAACACTGCCTGGTATGTAACACTGCCTGGTATGTAACACTGCCTGGTATGTAACACTGCCTGGTATGTAACACTGCCGGTATGTAACACTGCCTGGTATGTAACACTGCCTGGTATGTAACACTGCCTGGTATGTAACACTGCCTGGTATGTAACACTGCCTGGTATGTAACACTGCCTGGTATGTAACACTGCCTGGTATGTAACACTGCCTGGTATGTAACACTGCCTGGTATGTAACACTGCCTGGTATGTAACACTGTTACACTGGTATGTAACACTGCCTGGTATGTAACACTGCCTGGTATGTAACACTGCCTGGTATGTAACACTGCCTGGTATGTAACACTGCCTGGTATGTAACACACTGCCTGGTATGTAACACTGCCTGGTATGTAACACTGCCTGGTATGTAACACCTGTATGTAACACTGCCTGGTATGTAACACTGCCTGGTATGTAACACTGCCTGGTATGTAACACTGCCTGTATGTAACACTGCCTGGTATGTAACACTGCCTGGTATGTAACACTGCCTGGTATGTCACTGCTGGTATGTAACACTGCCTGGTATGTAACACTGCCTGGTATGTAACACTGCTGCTCCTGGTATGTAACACTGCCTGGTATGTAACACTGCCTGGTATGTAACACTGCCTGGTATGTAACACTGCCTGGTATGTAACACTGCCTGGTATGTAACACTGCCTGGTATGTAACACTGCCTGGTATGTAACACTGCCTGGTATGTAACACTGCCTGGTATGTAACACTGCCTGGTATGTAACACTGCCTGGTATGTAACACTGCCTGGTATGTAACACTGCCTGGTATGTAACACTGCCTGGTATGTAACACTGCCTGGTATGTAACACTGCCTGGTATGTAACACTGCCTGGTATGTAACACTGCCTGGTATGTAACACGCCGGTATGTAACACTGCCTGTATGTAACACTGCCTGGTATGTAACACTGCCTGGTATGTAACACTGCCTGGTATGTAACACTGCCTGGTATGTAACACTGCCTGGTATGTAACACTGCCTGGTATGTATACACTCCTCCAGGCGCTAATGAGATTTTATCTGGTCACTTATAAACTAACTAATAGTTACAAGTGTATCTGAACCTGCCTGGTATGTAACATCCTTGCATCAGCTGGAAAATCTGGTATTTTTAGTTTCACTTCACTCCTCAGGCGTTTAATAAGATTTTGATCCTGGCCCTTGATAAGCAAAACCCTGGTATTCAGGTTCTAATCCTTCTTTTACTCCACTTTCCCCCATGAAATCTTAGCTTTTAGACATTCACAATCTGAGACGTTAAATACAAACTTTCGGATCACTGGTCTTATAATACCTGGTATTCGGAGTTTAGATATTGATTGAGCTCACAAACCTTCCTGCGTTCACATTTACCTTCTTATTTCCAGGTTTAACCTCAGTATCTAAAACTTAAGTGTATAATGTATCTGGCGTCACAACCCGCGTTAATAACCTCGTATCCATTACCAAGCGCGGAAACATCAAGATAGAAATAATAGAATACGAGTTGAGAGATCAGAGCGAAGCACGGAGAAAGAGAGAGAGAGAGAGAGAGAGAGAAAAAAATTGTTTCCAGGAACTACCAGTTCAGATAGTATGTGGTACTGGCTTTGTAAGTCAATGTTTATATCTCTAATAGCCGGGTACTAGGAATGAGCATACCTTCTAATTTCTCTCTTTGAATTTGTATTACGACAATTAGCAAATTAAGCTTTTTAATCAGATGTTAGAAGGTATGAGTGGATCCTTGACTTGATCCATTTAAATCTGCTGAAAGAGTAGGTCAGGATGGAGGGATGACCTAACTCACTCCTGCTGTGAATCTGTCAGCCTCGCTCTCCTTTGTCCCCTCGGCTTCTTCCCTCACACTTCCTTTACCTGTATCGTCCACACCTTCCCTTCCTCGACTAGTCATGTGTTTGCAAGTCCTATATCACTGAGATGTTGACCAGTATCTTAAAAATTCAACCAGCCTCTGTCACTGTTGAAATTATCACTGAGGTCAATAACATGTACTCCGTAATGTGACTTGTAATCTCTCTTCAGTCCAGTTATCTGAAAAGTGTATAGTTATTAACATTGTAATAGAGCTAACCCTATTTTTCTTCTTGGTTTTCTTAATTAAGGGAAAGTATTGTTCCTGAACGTGTTCCCACATATCCACACATCAAATAATATAAATCATTCCAGGATATCACATAGTTCGGCGTTTCTTAATTTTAAGTAAAAAATATCCTTTTTCTGTTGTGTAATTCCGGAGTTCTCTGAGGAACAATATAATTACCTCCCAACTCTAGTTTGTCCAGCACAGCGAATTTTCTATTGTTCACCATTCCATTAGCAGTTGGTGTCAAGCTGGGCTTGGTGCCATTAGTCATTGTATTCGAGGTTAGTGAGCTTTCTGCTCATCAAGTACTGTTTTTCTGAGGACGAAAGAGGACACAACCATGGAATGAAGGTCACCCTCTACTGTGTTCGCTCATATAAATTATTCATCATTAATTTACTAGAGGAAACATCTGCACCGATTACATCTTCGATGTGACAAAAATTCTCTTTCCCACCAGGAAGGAACTAAAAAGAAAGTCCCTGAAAGGATTATCTCTGTAGAGGCACCACGATCACGCAGACGTATAATACCAGCTGACTTGATTCAAATGAACCGCTAACTAAAGTATTATACCAACAAAGTCCTGCCAGCACTATTTCCAGCACAAACCTACAAGACGTCGTCTACCAAATGTTTTCTATCAGGTATTTACCAAACAGGTTACATACAGTGTTTTTAACTTTGGTGTAGCAGACAGACTTTATACACATCACAACACAACGATGGTGGTGAAAAAACACATAACAGCAGAGAGGAACTTTCAGCTGTTAAGCAAATTTCTTCATTCAATAGTTACCTTATACAATTGTGTCTTTTTCATTACTTTGTGCCATATATTTCTGCAATATAGTGCACCACAACATTCACTGTGCAGTACATGTTAACATTCATACATCACAGAACATAACAACAGTATGGGAGACAGTAACACACAGTCGTACTGGCCAGGTTGTGGCAGCCACCACCAAAATTCTTATTGTCAAGAGATCGAATCATCAAAGTTGATGGTTTTTATTTTCATTACAGAGAGTATATTGTTTTGCGTCTATGGTGGTGAATGTTTTTTTTTTATTAATGAAGAAGTGAGAGACGTGTATATGTGAGGTAAGTGAATATGTGGATCATGTGTAAATACTGAAATACATAATTTAAGAACACTTATATAAAGGAAAGTCGCACTTGGGTGCATTTATAGGTTTGGAAAAGATATATGAGAGATGTTAGTAGAGTTACAAATTTATTTAATCTTAGGTAATGTTTTGATAGCTACAGTGTTGAATTAAGTTATAACATGCAAGAAAGACGTTAAAGATTTACCCAAAAAACTGGGTCTTAGATAATGTTGTGTGATGTTACCTGTGGTCTTAAGGACGTGTGATGTCACTGTACTTTGGTCAGAAGACAATATATACAAAGTAAGCCATCATGCAGACCAGGTGTCACTGTAAACACAGCTTATTAACATACTATGTTAAAACTCTGTACAAACACACACACACACACACACTGTACACACACACACACTGTACACACTATGTACACACACACACACTGTACACACTCTGTACACACACACACCCTTCCCTATCCTTTCTCATTTCTCCCTCACCCCCTTCCCTATCCCTCTCCTTTCCCCCTTCTTCTGATACTCGCAATACACCCACAAGGGCACACCGTGGGAATATGGGCGCATCAGGGAGAGGGGTGTCAACAAGGAGGATAATGGCCGATCTGGGAAGGCCACAGTGGGAGGAGGAACTCATTAAAAGGGAAAAGGAATGTGAGAGGAAGATATTGGTGATCACCGAGGAGGAACTCAATAGAAGGGAAAGGGAATGGGAGAGGAAGATATTGGTGATCAGCGAGGGAATGGAGAAGAGGATAGCTGAGGAGAGTAGAAAATGGGAAATGCAAGTCAAAAAAGCAGAAGCCAAGATCCAGATCTTAGAAGTGAAGCTGCAGAGACTGACACAGAATAGAGACAAAAGTACCTGGCCAGAAACGGCACTTGGAGCTTGTGCACCAGACACACCCAATGGGAATGAGGAGAAAAAAGGAGAACTCTTGTATGCAAAGGCACTGGCAGACACACGTGGGGCCTGAAGCAAGACGAACAGGATACTAACAACACACAAGAGGGATATAGAAGAAGCAGCCAGGGACAAGAAGAGCACCACAGTAACAACGAATGAGAACACAGTAACAACACATGAGAGGGAAGACAAAGCAGCAGACACACTAAACGTGGAGACCCCAACAACACACCGCAGTGGACAGGGACGTACGAGCAGGCTGGTCACACAAAGGAACACGAGGGATACAACCATGGCAGCACCGGGAGAGGCTAATGCATCTCGGACGAGGCAATGGGAGACACAGTGGGAGGAGGAAAGGGAGAAGTCGATCTTTATCTATGGCCTGAAGGAAGTTGAAGGGGACACCCATGACAGAAGAAAACAGGAGGAGAAAGAAAGGATCAAAGGTATCATGCTAGCAATAGGGGGAGACACGTCCCAAGTGACAAATTTTCAGAGAATCGGGTGGTACACAAGGGGAAGAAATCGACCTCTCAAGGTAATCTTCAAGGCAGAATCATCCCGCACCACGATCCTGCAAGAGAAAGCACGGCTGAGGATGAATCAGAGGTAACAGAATGTATACCTAGATCGGGACAGAACGCAGGAAGAAAGGGAGGCCCTGAAGGAGAAGATAAGAAGGCGAAGAGAGGAGAGAGAGGATACAGCGAGATACGGAGGACACCAAGCCCAAGCAGGACAATCACACACACACTGGAAGTACCCATGGCAGGCCTCAAATCACAAAAACCCCACAACCACCATACACTTTAACACCACACACACTCATCAGTCCCCATGTCCCCACCCCAGAAACCCAAAACCCATTATCACAGCTACCCCCCACCCCCACCCCAAACTCCACCCAACACGCAATACCGAAGAATCCTAGAATCATCACTCATCTGTATATCCAACAACTTCAACCAGAACAACGGCTTCTACAACATAGCTGAACCTATTGCCAAGAAACTTCTTCAACGCTATCCCACCTAGAACTCAAGAATGGTACACTGCAGGTCCTTTAAGTCACACTATGTTTTTAACTATCACACTACTTTTAAGACTCACATGCAGCTTTCTCCACCTGACCCAGCATTCTCCACCTGACTGTACCCTATATATATCTCCATGTTGCTCATTTTCCAGGTAGATCTGTCTGTGACTCGATAAAGCCCACTGCGTGGGCGAAACGTTGTCAATAAAGGATCACATTATACTGCTTATGTGTTTATTTTTCCATTGTGTCGGTATTTTATACTATTTATTTCCATTGTACTAGGGATGTATCGGATATCCGTATCCGCATCCGCATCCCCGGAACATCTGCATAAATTCTTACATCCGCATCCGTATTTTTTATAAATGAGACATCCGCATCGGCATCTGTAGTTTTCCTAAGTGAGACATCCGCATCCACGTCCGCATCCGTAATCACTATTAAATAAATATCCGCATCCGCATCCGGGCCTAACAAAGCGGATGTGGCGGATATTATAACCTAAATTACAGAGCTTGCATGTTTGTTTCTCACAAACTTGTTCTTATGATTTACAAATTAACAATGCAGCTTCAAATATTATAACTTAATGACCTGTGCAGAGAGAGAGAGAGAACACTGCAGCAGGCCTCTTAGCCCATACTAGGCAGGTCCTTCACAATCCACCCCACTAATAGAATGTTTGCCAAACCTAATTTTCAATTATATCCAAGAAATAAGTTTTGATAATTATATTTACTCATGTGTGAGTCCCACTCAAAACCAACCCCTCTCACTCATGAATTTATCCAACCTAATTTATAACTACCCAAGGTGCTAGCTTCAATAACCCTACTAGGCTGATAAATTAGACACATGCAATGGAAATAAATGGTATAACATACCGACACAATGGAAAAATAAACACAATAAAGGATCACATTATACTGCTTATGTGTTTATTAGACACATATGCAGGGGACAAGTCGTTACCATCAAATTACCGCCCAATAAGTCTAACATCAATTGTAGGCAAATTATTAGAGTCGATTATAGCTGATAACATAAGAAGCCATCTCGATAGGCATAATTTGAATAATGATACTCAACATGGATTCACCAGGGGCCGTTCCTGCCTAACTAATTTATTAACTTTTTTCAGTAAGGCTTTTGAGGCAGTTGATCATGATAAAGAATTCGATATTGTTTATTTGGATTTTAGTAAGGCTTTTGATAGAGTACCACATCAGAGTCTGTAAAAGAAAGTGGCTGCTCACGGCATTGGGGAAAAATTGTTGTCATGGATCGAGTCATGGCTCACCAATAGGAAGCAGAGGGTGTGCATAAATGGGGTTAAATCTGAGTGGGGATCTGAAACAAGTGGCGTTCCACAGGGATCGGTTTTGGGCCCGTTGTAGTTTATAATATATATAAATGACCTTGACGAGGGAATTACTAGTGATATGAGCAAATTCGCTGATGACACGAAGATAGGTAGGATAATCGATTCAGACGTTTTGGGTTTTGGGGGGAAAACAGAGAAGTCCCAGTGTAGTAATATTATAAGTTGTAGGAGAACTAGTAATAGGCAGAATAAGGTGGATAGTGGAAAGCTAGTGACACTAGATGACAAGGACAGTAATAGGTATAGTGGAAAAACAGAGATGAGCAGGAAGGGTAAAGAGAAAGGAGGGTCTCTAAATATATATTTCACCAATAGTCGTAAAGCTAGGAATAAGATGGACGAGTTGAGATTAGTTGCAAGTACGGGTAATATTGATGTTTTTGCAATAACTGAGACATGGTTTAATATGAAAAATCGGGACTTGCCTGCCGAATGTCACATTCAGGGTTTTAAATTGTTCCAAGTAGACAGACGTATCGGGAAAGGGGGTGGGGTGGCACTCTATGTCCGTGATCATTTAAATTGTTGCATAAAAACGGGTATAAAGTCTGAATTAACACATACAGAGTCTGTCTGGATAGAATTTTCAGAGGGGTGTGAAAAATTGATTTTAGGCGTGATTTACCGTCCTCCAAACTTAGATAGGGAACAAGGGAGACTACTTTGGGAGGAAATTGTTAAGGCCACAAGACACGATAACGTAGTAATTCTAGGGGACTTTAACTTTAGTCAGATTGATTGGAATTTCATGACAGGGAATTTAGAATCTAACGACTTTTTAGAAGTAGTTCAGGATTGCTTTTTGAAGCAGTTTGTAACAGAACCTACAAGGGGAAATAACCTACTTGACTTGGTTCTGGCAAGCAAGGAAACCCTTGTTAATAATTTAGAAATTACAGAGGAACTCGGCTCAAGCGACCACAAGTCAATTACCTTTAGCATTGAATAGATGTATGATAGTAGGGATAATTCAGTAATGGTCCCAGATTTTCGCTTAGCAGATTATAATGGACTTAGAGAACACTTATCAACTGTGGACTGGGGTGAAGAAGAGAGGATATCAATATGCTACCCAAGAAATAAGCTTTGACAATTCTACCCACTCATGCACGAGTCCCACTCAAATCCAACCCCTCTCACTCATGAATTTATCCAACCTAAATTTGAAACTACCCAAGGTCCTAGCTTCAATAACCCTACTAGGCAGACTGTTCCACTCATCAACTACCCTATTTCCAAACCAATACTTTCCTATATCCTTTCTAAATCTAAACTTATCTAACTTGAATCCATTATTGCGGGTTCTCTCTTGGAGAGATATCCTCAAGACCTTATTTATATCCCCTTTGTTAATACCCATTTTCCACTTGTATACCTCATTCTACGTCTTACAAGTGAATGTAATTTTAGGGTCTTCAATCTTTCTTCGTAAGGAAGATTTCTAATGCTATGTATTAATTTAGTCATTCTACGCTGAATGTTTTCTACATTTATGTCCATTCTGTAATATGGAGACAGAACTGAGCTGCATAATCTAGGTCACCTAGATTACGCAGCTCAGTTCTGGTCTCCATATCAGAATGGACATAATCGAGAACATTCGCTAATGCTAAGTTAATACATAGCATTAGAAATCTTCCTTACTAATGATGTATAAAGCTGTAATATAACCTCTGGACTTCTGTTGCTAACACTTCTTGATATAAATCCCAGTAATCTATTTGCCTTATTACGTACGCTTAGGCATTGCTGTCTTGGTTTAAGGTTGCTGCTTACCATCACCCCCAAGTCCTTCTCGCAATCTGTATGGCTAAGTTCTACGTTATTTAACTTATAAGTGCTTGGGTTATGGACACTCCGAGCTTCAGAACCTTGCATTTATCTACATTGAACTGCATCTGCCACTTTTCTGACCACGAATTAAGTTTGTCTAAATCTTCCTGAAGTTCTATGACATCTATGTTTGAATCAATTATCCTACCTATCTTCGTGTCGTCGGCGAATTTGCTCATATCACTAGTAATTCCCTCATCAAGGTCATTGATATATATTATAAATAACAATGGGCCTAAGACTGATCCCTGTGGAACACCACTTGTTACAAGTCCCCATTCGGATTTAACCCCATTTATGCACACTCTCTGCTTCCTATTGGTGAGCCATGACTCGATCCATGACAGCACTTTTCCCCCAATGCCATGAGCTGCCACTTTCTTTAACAGTCTCTGGTGCGGTACTCTATCAAAAGCCTTACTAAAGTCTAAATAAACAATATCGAATTCTTTATCGTGATCAACAGCCTCAAAAGCTTTACTGAAGAAGGTTAATAAATTAGATAGGCAGGAACGGCCCTCGTGAATCCATGCTGGGTATCATTAATCAAATTATGGTTATCTAGATGGCTTCTAATAATATCAGCTATAATTGACTCTAGTAATTTGCCTACAATTGAGGTCAGGCTTATTGGGCGGTAGTTTGACGGTAGTGACTTGTCCCCTGCTTTAAAAATAGGAATTACATTAGCCATCTTCCACATATCAGACACTACACCTGTTTGAAGAGATAAATTAAAAATGTTAGATATTGGTTCACAGAGTTCCATTTTGCATTCCTTATGAACCCTTGCAAAGAGCTCATCAGGACCCGGCGATTTATTTTGTTTCAGTCAGTCCAGCTGTTTCATAACCATTTCGCTAGTGACTGTGATATTACATAATTTATCTTCTTCTGGGCCTCTGTAAAAATTAATTACTGGGATATTATTAATGTCTTCCTGTGTGGAAATAATTATTAAAAATAGAGCACATATCATTCTCCTTGTCAGTAAGATGCCCAAAGTTATTTTTAAGGGGACCTATCTTATCCCTTACTTTTGTTCTATAAACCTGGAAAAAACTTTTTGGGTTAGTTTTGAATCCCTAGCAACTTTAATTTCATAGTCCCGTTTAGCTTTTCTTATTCCCTTTTTAACGTCCCTCTTAATGTCAGTATACTGATTTATAAGATGACCCTCACCTTTTTATGCGCCTATAAATTCCTTTCTTCTGCCCTAAAAGATATTTGAGCCTATTATTCATCCATTTTGGGTCATTTCTACTTGATCTAAGTTCTTTATACGGGATAAATGTTCTTTGGGCAGCCTGTATAGTGTTAAGAAAACTGTCATATTGATACCTCTCTTCTTCACCCCAGTCCACAGTTGATAAGTGTTCTCTAAGTCCATTATAATCTGCTAAGCGAAAATCTGGGACCATTACTGAATTATCCCTTTTAGTAAGGCTTTTGATAGAGTACCACATCAGAGTCTGTAAAAGAAAGTGGCTGCTCACGGCATTGGGGAAAAAGTGTTTTCATGGATCGAGTCATGGCTCACCAATAGGAAGCAGAGGGTGTGCATAAATGGGGTTAAATCTGAGTGGGGATCTGTAACAATTGGCGTTCCACAGGGATCGGTTTTGGGCCCGTTGTGGTTTATAATATATATAAATGACATTGACGAGGGAATTACTAGTGATATGAGCAAATTTGCTGATGACACGAAGATAGGTAGGATAATCGATTCAGACGTAGATGTCACGGAACTTCAGGAGGATTTAGACAAACTCAATTCCTGGTCAGAAAAATGGCAGATGCAGTTCAATGTAGATAAATGCAAAATTATAAAGCTCGGTAATGTTCATAACCCTTGCACCTACCAGCTTAATAATGTTGAACTCAGCCGTACAGAATGCGAAAAGGATTTGGTGGTTATGGTAAGCAGCAACCTCAAACCAAGTCAGCAATGCCTAAGCGTAAGAAATAAAGCAAATAGATTACTGGGGTTCACTAAGTGGTGGACCTGACTTAACTCAGTGAAGACGTGTCTTGTGTGCTCTCTGTCAATCTGAAGAAGATGTCCTCTCTTGAGCTACTCTACCAGCAGCTGAAGGAAGAACTGAGGGTAGCTAAGCTGCGACTGACTGAGGAAAACAAGAGGATTCGTAGTAATCCTCCTGTTGAGAATCCTCAAGCTAGGAAAGGAACCTGGACAGTGGCTAAAACGCATGGGACAAAGTTAAGGCTCAAGAGGACGGGTGGAGAGGTAGAAACAACGAAGACCCAGGAGAATGTTGTGGAAACATCGAACCCATTCTCCGTGCTACCCGATGAATGTGAGTCGACTTCTGGGAGCGTCACGACGAAAGACACAAAGGAAGGTAAAAACATTGTTGTTGTTGGGGACAGTCAGGTTAGGTACATGGATAGGGCTTTCTGTTTGATTGATAGGAGTAGGAGACAGAGGGTTTGCTTTCCTGGGGCTGGGATGGAGGATATTGTTAGCCGTCTGGACGACATCATGAGAGGTAATGGGAGCAATCCTATTATCTGTCTCAGTGCTGGAGGCAACGATGTTGGCAGACGTAGGAGTGAGGACCTGACTAGCAGGTTTAGGTCAGCAATAGACATAATTAGGAAGAAGGGTGGGAACCCTGTCATATGTGGTATTTTGCCAAGGAGAGGAGTTGGAAATGAATGGATGTCCAGGGCAATTGGTGTCAATTGCTGGCTGGACAAATACTGTAAGGAAAATTCAGTAACATTCATTGACAACTGGGACCTCTTCTATGGCAGAAATGACATGTATGCCAGGGATGGGGTTCACTTATCCAGGTCTGGGGTGGGGGCACTGGCAACTGCAGTGGAGGGAGCTGTTAGGGCTTTAAACTAGAAATAGTTAGTGGTATGGGTTTTGGGGGGAAAACAGAGAAGTCCCAGTGTAGTAATATTATAAGTTGTAGGAGAACTAGTAATAGGCAGAATAAGGTGGATAGTGGAAAGCTAGTGACACTAGATGACAAGGACAGTAATAGGTATAGTGGAAAAACAGAGATGAGCAGGAAGGGTAAAGAGAAAGGAGGGTCTCTAATATATATTACACCAATAGTCGTAGTGCTAGGAATAAGATGGACGAGTTGAGATTAGTTGCAAGTACGGGTAATATTGATGTTTTTGCAATAACTGAGACATGGTTTAATATGAAAAATCGGGACTTGCCTGCCGAATGTCACATTCAGGGTTTTAAATTGTTCCAAGTAGACAGAAGTATCGGGAAAGGGGGTGGGGTGGCACTCTATGTCCGTGATCATTTAAATTGTTGCATAAAAACGGGTATAAAGTCTGAATTAACACATACAGAGTCTGTCTGGATAGAATTTTCAGAGGGGTGTGAAAAATTGATTTTAGGCGTGATTTACCGACCTCCAAACTTAGATAGGGAACAAGGGAGACTACTTTGGGAGGAAATTGTTAAGGCCACAAGACACGATAACGTAGTAATTCTAGGGGACTTTAACTTTAGTCAGATTGATTGGTCTTCCATGACAGGGAATTTAGAATCTAACGACTTTTTAGAAGTAGTTCATGATTGCTTTTTGAAGCAGTTTGTAACAGAACCTACAAGGGGAAATAACCTACTTGACTTGGTTCTGGCAAGCAAGGAAACCCTTGTTAATAATTTAGAAATTACAGAGGAACTCGGCTCAAGCGACCACAAGTCAATTACCTTTAGCATTGAATGGATGTATGATAGTAGGGATAATTCAGTAATGGTCCCAGATTTTCGCTTAGCAGATTATAATGGACTTAGAGAACACTTATCAACTGTGGACTGGGGTGAAGAAGAGAGGTATCAATATGACAGTTTTCTTAACACTATACAGGCTGCCCAAAGAACATTTATCCCGTATAAAGAAATTAGATCAAGTAGAAATGACCCAAAATGGATGAATAATAGGTTCAAATATCTTTTAGGGCAGAAGAAAGGAATTTATAGGCGCATAAAAAGAGGTGAGGGTCATCTTATAAATCAGTATACTGACATTAAGAGGGACGTTAAAAGGGAATAAGAAAAGCTAAACGGAGATTTCTTATACTGTAAATCATTTTAGTCATTCTTCTTTGTATGTTCTCAATGAATCCATATTGATCCTGTAGTAAGGAGACCAAAACTGAGCTGCATAATCAAATGAGGTCTCCCAGTGATGTATAGAGCTGCAAAATAACTTTTGGACTTCCGTTGCTTACACTTCTTGAAATAAATCCCAGCAATCTGTTATCCCCATTGCGCACACCTAGGCACTGTTGTCTTGGCTCCAGATTCCTGCTTACCATGACTCCCAAGTCTTTTCCACATTCTGCATGATCAAGCTCTACTTCACCTAGTTTATAAATTCGAGGATATTTTCATTACCAAGGACTAGTACCTTACACTTATCCACATTGAACTTCATCTGCCACTTTTGAGACCAAGACATTAATTTGTCCAAATTAAAAAACTAACCCAAAAGTTTCAGGTTTATAGAACAAAGTTAGGGATAAGATAGGTCCCTTAAAAATAACTTTGGGCATCTTCTGACAAGGAGAATGATATGTGCCTATTTTTATAATTATTTTCTCTCGGTTTTCACACGGAAGACATTATATCCCAGTAATTAATTTACAGAGGCGAAGAAGATAGATATGTAATATCACAGTCACTACGAAATGATTATAAACAGCTGGACGATAAACAAAATAAATGCCGGGTCCTGTAGAGCTTTGCAAGGGTTCTTAAGGAATGCAAAAATGGAACTCTGTGAACCAATATCTAACATTTTAATTTATCTCTTCAGAACAGGTGTAGGTCTGATATGTGGAAGATGGCTAATGTAATTCCTATTTTTAAAGCAGGGACAAGTCACTCCGTCAAACTACCCCAAAAACCTGACCTCAATTGGAGTGAATTACTCAGATCAATTATAGCTGATGTTGTCAGCACATCTAGATAACCATAATTTGATTAATGATACAGGCATGGATTCACAAGGAGCGTTCCGTGCTATCTGAAATCTTATTAACCTTCTTCAGTAAAGCTTTGAATGAATGGTTCAGAGAACCGACGAGTTGGTAATTGACACATATGCAACACTTGGTATCTTTATTGAGAAACGTTTCGCCACACAGTGGCTTCATCAGTCCATACAAAGGAGAATCGTGAAGAACAGGAGAGTGTGAGGTTGTCAGGCCCTCAATCTTGAGTAGATGTTGTCAGTCCATCAATCTTGAATAGAATAACAGCGTATGAGCAGAGGGAGCTATATACTGTAGACAGGAGAGGTGCAGCAGTTGTAGGAGGTGTCACATTTGTTCAATGTGGAAGTAGGTCGTGCCCAAGGAATAGGCAAGCGAAGAAATCCCTGTATTAAGATGACAAGATGTTGCAGTGTCAGACAGGATGTGAATGAATGGTTCAGAGAACCGACGAGTTAGTAAATTAGACACATATGCAACACTTGGTATCTTTATTGAAACGTTTCGCCACACAGTGGCTTCATCAGTCCATACAAGGAGAATCGTGAAGAACAGGAGGAGTGTGAGGTTGTCAGGCCCTCAATCTTGAGTAGATGTTGTCAGTCCATCAATCTTGAATAGAATAACAGCGTATGAGCAGAGGAGCTATATACTGTAGACAGGAGAGGTGCAGCAGTTGTAGGAGGTGTCACATTTGTTCAATGTGGAAGTAGGTCGTGCCCAAGGAATAGGCAAGCGAAGAAATCCCTGTATTAAGATACCAAGATGTTGCAGTGTCAGACAGGATGTGAATGAATGGTTCAGAGAACCGACGAGTTGGTAAATTAGACACATATGCAACACTTGTGTATCTTTATTGAGAAACGTTTCGCCACACAGTGGCTTCATCAGTCCATACAAGGAGAATCGTGAAGAACAGGAGGAGTGTGAGGTTGTCAGGCCCTCAATCTTGAGTAGATGTTGTCAGTCCATCAATCTTGAATAGAATAACAGCGTATGAGCAAGGGAGCTATATACTGTAGACAGGAGAGGTGCAGCAGTTGTAGGAGGTGTCACATTTGTTCAATGTGGAAGTAGGTCGTGCCCAAGGAATAGGCAAGCGAAGAAATCCCTGTATTAAGATACCAAGATGTTGCAGTGTCAGACAGGATGTGAATGAATGGTTCAGAGAACCGACGAGTTGGTAAATTAGCACATATGCAACACTTGTGTATCTTTATTGAGAAACGTTTCGCCACACAGTGGCTTCATCATCCATACAAAGGAGAATCGTGAAGAACAGGAGGAGTGTGAGGTTGTCAGGCCCTCAATCTTGAGTAGATGTTGTCAGTCCATCAATCTTGAATAGAATAACAGCGTATGAGCAAGGAGCTATATACTGTAGACAGAAGAGGTGCAGCAGTTGTAGGAGGTGTCACATTTGTTCAATGTGGAAGTAGGTCGTGCCCAAGGAATAGGCAAGCGAAGAAATCCCTGTATTAAGATACCAAGATGTTGCAGTGTCAGACAGGATGTGAATGAATGGTTCAGAGAACCGACGAGTTGGTAAATTAGACACATATGCAACACTTGTGTATCTTTATTGAGAAACGTTTCGCCACAAGTGGCTTCATCAGTCCATACAAAGGAGAATCGTGAAGAACAGGAGGAGTGTGAGGTTGTCAGGCCCTCAATCTTGAGTAGATGTTGTCAGTCCATCAATCTTGAATAGAATAACAGCGTATGAGCAGAGGAGCTATATACTGTAGACAGGAGAGGTGCAGCAGTTGTAGGAGGTGTCACATTTGTTCAATGTGGAAGTAGGTCGTGCCCAAGGAATAGGCAAGCGAAGAAATCCCTGTATTAAGATACCAAGATGTTGCAGTGTCAGACAGGATGTGAATGAATGGTTCAGAGAACCGACGAGTTGGTAAATGACACATATGCAACACTTGGTATCTTTATTGAGAAACTGTTTCGCACACAGTAGCTTCATCAGTCCATACAAAGGAGAATCGTGAAGAACAGGAGGAGTGTAGAGTTGTCAGGCCCTCAATCTTGAGTAGATGTTGTCAGTCCATCAATCTTGAATAGAATAACAGCTATGAGCAGAGGAGCTATATACTGTAGACAGGAGAGGTGCAGCAGTTGTGGAGGTGTCACATTTGTTCAATGTGGAATAGGTCGTGCCAAGGAATAGGCAAGGAAGAAATCCCTGTATTAAGATACCAAGATGTTGCAGTGTCAGACAGGATGTGAATGAATGGTTCAGAGAACCGACGAGTTGGTAAATTAGACACATATGCAACACTTGGTATCTTTATTGAGGAAACGTTTCGCCACACAGTAGCTTCATCAGTCCATACAAGGAGAATCGTGAAGAACAGGAGGAGTGTGAGTTGTCAGGCCCTCAATCTTGAGTAGATGTTGTCAGTCCATCAATCTTGAATAGAATAACAGCATATGAGCAGAGAGAGCTATATACTGTAGACAGGAGAGGTGCAGCAGTTTAGGAGAGTGTCACATTTGTTCAATGTGAAGTAGGTCGTGCCAAGAATAGGCAAGAAAAATCCCTGTATTAAGATACCAAGATGTTGCAGTGTCAGACAGGATGTGAATGAATGGTTCAGAGAACCGACGAGTTGTAAATTGACACATATGCAACACTTGGTATCTTTATTGAGAAACGTTTCGCCACACAGTGGCTTCATCAGTCCATACAAGGAGAATCGTGAAGAACAGGAGGAGTGTGAGGTTGTCAGGCCCTCAATCTTGAGTGATGTTGTCAGTCCATCAATCTTGAATAGAATAACAGCTATGAGCAGAGGAGCTATATACTAGACAGAGGTGCAGCAGTTGTGGAGGTGTCACATTTGTTCAATGTAAGTAGGTCGTCAGAATAGGCGCGAAGAAATCCTGTATTAAGATACCAGATGTTGCAGTGTCAGACAGGATTGAATGAATGGTTCAGAGAACCACGAGTTTAAATAGACACATATGCAACCGGTATCTTTATTTTTTTTTTTTTTTTTTTTTTTTTTTTTTTTTTTTTTTTTTTTTTTTTTTTTTTTTTTTTTTTTTTTTTTTTTTTTTTTTTTTTTTTTTTTAAAAAAAAAAAAAAAAAAAAAAAAAAAAAAAAAAAAAAAAAAAAAAAAAAAAAAAAAAAAAAAAAAAAAAAAAAAAAAAAAAAAAAAAAAAAAAAAAAAAAAAAAAAAAAAAAAAAAAAAAAAAAAAAAAAAAAAAAAAAAAAAAAAAAAAAAAAAAAAAAAAAAAAAAAAAAAAAAAAAAAAAAAAAAAAAAAAAAAAAAAAAAAAAAAAAAAAAAAAAAAAAAAAAAAAAAAAAAAAAAAAAAAAAAAAAAAAAAAAAAAAAAAAAAAAAAAAAAAAAAAAAAAAAAAAAAAAAAAAAAAAAAAAAAAAAAAAAAAAAAAAAAAAAAAAAAAAAAATCGTGAAGAACAGGAGGAGTGTGAGGTTGTCAGGCCCTCAATCTTGAGTAGATGTTGTCAGTCCATCAATCTTGAATAGAATAACAGCGTATGAGCAGAGGAGCTATATACTGTAGACAGGAGAGGTGCAGCAGTTGTAGGAGGTGTCACATTTGTTCAATGTGGAAGTAGGTCGTGCCCAAGGAATAGGCAAGCGAAGAAATCCCTGTATTAAGATACCAAGATGTTGCAGTGTCAGACAGGATGTGAATGAATGGTTCAGAGAACCGACGAGTTGGTAAATTAGACACATATGCAACACTTGTGTATCTTCCCCTCCTGCCTCTCTGTCACAATATAACTCCCCTTTCTCATACTATTTCAGGTGATGGACTGACACAACACTCAAAAATGAGGCCACCTCACCTCCTCCTGTTCTCCCATGGACTGGTGAAGCCACTGTGTGCTTTCATAAAGATCACAAAATGTTGCATATGTTCTAATTACCACTCGTCAGTTCCTCCTGAACCATCATTCACATCTTCTGACCTGCAATACAGGGGGTTTTTTCGCTTTTTCGCGGGCCCACCTACTTCCATTGAACATGTGACCCTCCACCTCTCTGTCTACGGGAACTCTTGCTCATACGCTTTTCTATTAATTGATGGGGCTGCCCACTAGGCCTGGAACCTCACCTCCTCCGGGGCTCCACTTTGATGGACTGATGAGCCCTGTGTGGCAGAACTTTCCTCAATAAAGACCCAAATTTTTGCATATGTTAATACATCTCATTTCTGACCATTCCCTTCACATCCTGTCTGGCTGCCAACGGATTTCTTCGCTTGCCACATTTTCTTCCCATGAAAATGTAACCTTTCCCCCCCTTTTCTACAGTATATAGCTCTTGCTCATCCTTATTTATTCGGAGATGGACTGACAACATCTCCGGTGAGGTTTTTTTTCCTTCCTCTGTTCTTCATTCTCCTTTGTTGACGATGAGCCACGTGTGGCGAACTTTCCTCAATAAGATTAACCCCAAATGTTAATTCCCAACTCGTCGGTTCTGACCATTCATTCACATCCCGTAACTGCAATCTTGTCTTAACAGGGATTTCTTCGCACTGGGCACGATCTTTAAATTACCCCCTGCTGCTCTCTGTCCATTTTATAACCTGCCTTGTTTCTATTCAGGTGATGGATACAACCTCTCAGTTAGGGCTGACAACCTCACCTCTGTTACGATTCTCCCCGTATGGACTGATGGCCACTGTGTGGGCCTTCCTCAATAAAGATACAAGTGTTTTCCATGTGTCTACAACTCGTCTTCTGGCCATTCTCCCATCCCGTCTGACTGCCACATCTTTCCGAGATTTCTTCGCTTTATTTCACTTAAATGTGACACCTCCCCACTGCCCTCTCCCAAATATGTTTCTTTCATCGCTGAAATTTTACCCGGTGATGGACTGAACATCTCTCAGATTGAGGGGCCCGACAACTCACCTTTCCCCGTTCTTCCAAATTTTTCCCTTTTTATGAAAGACCTGGTGGCAAAAGGGATTTCTCAATAATACACAAGTTTTGCATATGTCTAATTTACCACTCGGTTCTCTGACCATTCATTCACATCCTGTCTGACTTCTGTATCTTGTGTATTAAGGGATTTCTTCGCTTGCCTTCCTTGGGCACATTACTTCCACATTGGTGCAAATGAACACCTCCAACTGCTGCACCTCTCCCTATCGTATATGGCTTTCCACAACCATACATGACAGTCTGTTCAGGTGCTGACAACATCTTTCCCAGATTGAGGCCTGACAACCTCACGCTCCTCCCTGTTCTTCACGATTCTCCCTTTAACATGGACTGATGGCCCGTGGCAAGCATTTCCTCAATGGAGCTGCACAGAAGTGTTGCATGTGTGCTCTGAGCCCCGCCAGCTCGTCATTCTCTGAGCCATTCATTCTCCTGTCTGGCTCACTGCTGCTGTCTGCCCCCATCTTGAGATTTCTTCGCTTGCGCCCAGGCACGACCCTGCTTCCGTCATGTGAGCACCTCCTACAACTGCTGCACCTCTCTGTCTGTCCATAACTCGCTCCGCTATTATTCCTATTCAGGTGTGGACTGATGCCAGGTGAGGGCCTGTTAACCTCACCTCCTCTGATTCTTCATGATTCTCCTTTGTGGACACAGTGAAACCACTGTGTGACCTTCTCAATAAGGCTGCAAATTGTTGCATATGTGTCATTACACCAACTCGTCGTTCTGAGCCATTCATTCACATCTCTGTACGTATGCTTAATACAGGGATTTCTTCTTGCTATTCCCAGACACTACTTCCATTGAACAAATGTGACACCTCAACTGCTGCTCTCCTGTCTACAGTATATATCCTATGCTCCTTGCTGTTCTATTCAGGTGATGGACTGACAGCATCACACTTTCAGATTGAGGACACAACACTCACACTCTCCTGTTCTTCACGATTCTCCTTGTATGGATGATGAAGCTACAACAATGAAAGCGAAAACATTTCCTCAACAAAGATACACAGAAGATGTGCATATGTCTAATTTACCAACTTGTCAGTTTCTCTGAGCCATTCATTCACATCCTGTCTGACACTGCAGCATCTTGGTATCTTAGCGTACAGGGATTTCTTCGCTTGCCTATTTCTTGGGCGACCTACTTCCACATTGAACAAATGTGGCCACCTCCTACAACTGCTGCACCTCTCCCCTGTCTACAGTATATAGCCCCTTGCTCTTCCCGATTCCCCCTTAAAAATTTGGGGTGGACTGACAACATCTACTCAAGATTGAGGGCCCAAACCTCACACCCTCCTGTTCTTCCCTTTTCCCCCTTTTTATGGACTGAAAGCCACTGTGGGCGAAACGTTTCCTCAAAAAGATACACAAATGTTTTCAAAGTGTCTAATTTACCAA